>CAJQZN010043229.1:0-63378 GCA_907164685.1 Colias eurytheme
TCATTTAGGGTTTCGTAAAAACTATTTTTAGTTTCCTTCTTTGCTACCTCAGTAGGAGCATATACTTGGACAATCGATGTCGGGTGTTTGTGACCGGGAAGTAAAATGTTTAAGACAGCTATCCGATCTGAAACTCCTTTAAATTCAATAATATTATTTTTCAGATATTTTTTGACTAAGAATCCTACGCCGTATATTCCTGTTATTTCATTTTTGTAATACATTATGAATTCTTTATGCTCTTCAATATTTTCATTCGATCTGCGTACATCACTTACACCAAGAATATCCCAATTAATGTTACTTAACGCTTGTTCTAATTCTATTAAACATTCATTCGACTTGAGTGATCTCGTATTTAATGTTGCTATGTGGAGTCTCATTTTCTTTCGTTCTGTATTATTTTTCGTTAGTAGTGAAGTATTTTGGGGGGTTTGGTCGATAACCCCGCGGTGACCAACCGTATTGGGGTTTCTTTTGTTTTGTCTTTTGTTTTTGTTTAAAGTGTTTGTTTTTATTTCGTTACCGGTGTCTGATATTTCCTATGCATAATGATGTTGAGATGGTTTTTCGGTCAAGGACGCAGATCTGGCCCTCATATACTCAAACGCATTTGTTTTATGTAGTTTCGGGGGTGCAATAATGTTTTTTGAACCGCTAGTTAGTGATGTGCGTGTATTGTTAGGCGATGACGAGGTCTCCCTTTTCCTTTTCTCTGTATCTGGTGCTTCTTTAATAATTATTTTATTGTTTCGAATGAATGCATTTTTCCCATTTTGTTTTTCTTGTTTGAGTTTTTCTTGTAGGTTCTTCCGCTTTTCCAATGTTTCTTTCGAAAAATCCTCAGTTATATAAGTTTGTTCGGGCATTTTCATTTTATTTTTCAGTATTATTAGTTTCTTTTGGAATGACGTAAAAGATATAAGGATTGGCCTTATTTTATTGTCTCCTTGTTTTTTTCCTAATCTGTAGTAGTTATTTAATTCGTATAAATCAATGGTGATATTTAGATGTTTTAGCGTTTCTTTAATTAAATTAAACAACTCTTGGTGATTATTTTCGGTTTCTTTTATGCCATGTAGCAGTAAATTATTCTTCCTGTTTTTTTCTTCCAAATATGTTACTTTTTCTTCTAAACGTTTTACCTCGTTCTTCAAGTATTTGTTTTCTTCCAAAAAAGGTTGAAGTTTCACATCTATATTATGCATGATAGTTTCAGTTACGCTCCTTGTAATTGTTGCGGTTTGTTGTTCTAGTTCAGTTTTCATCATCTGAAACAGCTGTGTCATTTCTTGTGACATCTTCATAGTACTCATATTGTAAAAAAGTGCAACTTTTTACTCTCCTGTATTGGAACGTATTACGCCCGTTGTGTTGGCAGTACTGGGTGACGTTCAATACTGACAGGTGTCACAGTCTCGTAAAATGTCGTATCGCTGTTTTGATGTCAGATGTCAGTTGTCAATTATGATGATATGGATTATTTGAATCTCAGTTTATAAATTTGTTTGTGATTTAATTATTTTTAACGAAATTTCGTGTACCTTTATACATTGACCAAGTAGATTTCTCGTCTGGATAGTGATTTTTATAATGTGCGGTCCGTCTTGATTAATTATCACAGTGATTTCGATTATAAACTGGGAGCACTTTTACGTACACAGTTGACGCTTCGACACACGATGACAGATTTCCAAAACAAAACAAACGAATAATGATACTATTTGCAGAATATGGTCTTTACCGCTACAAAATTGTATACATTATCACACTTCTAATAGCGGCAGTACACATGGGGCCAAGGCGTTGGGCCAACGTGTTGGGAAAAAATGAAGGATATCAAGATTCCTGTTCACACATTGGCGTACTGATCATTCTGCATTGGCGCTTCAAAGATGGACGTAGTCCGTAGAAGTTCTTGCAGCCGCGGCAATTTATTTATATACAGTGCGTTTAATTATTACGTACATGTGCATCAATAACAATGAGTGTACTCTGCTGTCTGCGATGATACCATTTTCCAATCTCTATTGTCCTTTTTTTATAACTGTATAAATAAAACATGTTTAGATTTTTTCAAATGTTTAAATTGTGTACATTTTACATTTAATTTAATTTTCTTTAAAGATTAGATTTTAGATATTATTTTATTAAATGATAATATTATTTATGTAATAAAGCACAATTTGATCAAAATCATGCTCATTGTATATTGTTATTTAATTTTTAAGAACAAGTAACTTTTTAATACTATTTTACTCATTTTATAAATATATTCATTTTTTTATCGCATTGTATGAAAGTTAGATAAGAAAAACATCTAGAATAATATAATAAATAGAAAATAGAACATCTAATTTATTGAGTCATATGGTTTTATTTTTGTGTAGTTCATGCCGTGGATTCCAAATTATTCCTTCATGTCGATACAAATCTACGAATTGTAAAACCTCGGCGCCGCCATCGCTATCGGAACATGGTTAAACGTAAATTTCATTGACGCGCAACGATACTGTCTCCGCTGACGAGTAACAACAAACTGAACAAGACACCAACGTGTGAACGCTGTTTGTGGAGCGCGCCAAGATCCTTTGATGTGTGCACAAAAAACCGACAACATTCGGTTGGCCTGCCAATATTGGCGCCAACTAGGCTAATGAAGCCAACATACCGCCAAGTAGCTCTCTACACGTTGGCCCAACCCGTTGGCCCAACACGTTGGCCCAATGTGTACTGCCACCATTAAATTGGTCGCATATTCAACTTCAGTTTCGACTTTCGATGTAGTTCCGAATTCGGTTCGTACCTAATTCGTATATCTTCGTAAAAAGACACTGCCTACCTTGTGTGTTTGTGTGCGTGGTTTTAATACATCAGTGTGCCGTGTTTATAGGCACGCACACATATAAAATATGCGTAGACACGCAGAGCACACATATAAAAACTTAGACACGGATAGTTTGTGTCTTTGCCGTCCCGTGACGTACTGGGTCCTGTGGCGGCGCTAGTGCAGCGCATGAATAGTGACTTGAGCCGAGCCGGTGTTATAGAAATTAGATAATAATGCTACCAAAATACCGATAGATGGATCTAAAATATATTTGAAATATATTTTTATTTCATAACTACATTGCGCAATTAATAAAATTTAATGACGCTGTGAATTTCATTTATGCATTTTAAATATTGATCAGAGTTTGGTAAATGGTAGGGTAGGCAGTGTCTTTATGTCTTTATGGAATGCACGCCACTGCCACCTGGCAATCTGCGCAGCTGACCGAAAAAAGATTTCACGAAAGAGGGTGCAGGGCGCAGTACAAAAATTGCATTAATATATGAAAATAAGGCTCTATTTGTACAAACGATTACGCAAAGATTATTATACAATCGTAGTATAATTGCCGTTTCAATGAGATATTTTACTAGAATAGCTCAGCACAACTGAAAGATATTGAAAATTATTTTTTGTCAATTAACATTCTTTAGGGGTAAATTAAAAAAAATCGTTAATTATATGCCTAGCATTGGGGAAGTCATAAAGTAATCAAGTTAATAACTCGCACAATAAAACATAAGCTTTATCGTACCTAATACAAAAGTGTTTTAAAAATCACAATACCTCTCGATAATTTTAAAACCGCCTATTCCACTGAGTCACGTAAAAAACGCATAAATCTAAGTACTTCACAAACCGCCACGTGCGGACAAAGCTTTATTCCCATTTGAACAACAGAACGACACAAAAAGACGGGCGGGCGCGTTTATGAATTTCAAAACACGTCAAGCGCACGCCTTTTGTTGCCTTGAGGCAGGCGGTTGTTTCGCGGCTTTCGCACTGGCGCTATTAAACGCATACATATAAAAGCTAGCTACGCTTTGCGGTTTCACCCGCATGTCTCCGTTCCTGTTGGTCTTAGCGTGATGATATAATATAGCCTATAGCCTTCCTCGATAAATGAGCTATCTAACGCCGAAAAAATTTTTCAAATCGGACTAGTAGTTAGTGAGATTAGCGCGTTCAAACAAGCAAACTCTTCAGCTTTATATTATGTATAAGTATAGAAGTATAGATGTACCTGCATACCTACATGGAATAATTTTTATTCAATCTTCAACAAAAAAAACCTATAAACACTTAAACCATTAAATTGATGAAAAAATGTTTCTTTTTATTGTTTGATTTTTTACGCTTCCCCAAAAGCAATGTAAACGTCTAAAACATCGGCTTTTACACTTGCGTGACCGAACGCTACACGCCCGTACAAAAAAAAGTAATTGTTCCTTGAATATTTCAAGTGAATCGCCTCTTGTTTCCATTCGTGTATTTTGTATTTTTATTTTATCCAATTCGATACGCTCGTTACACGATTTTTTACGCGAACGTAAAAGTGAGGAAATCTTTTTATTGTTTTACATGAAAACCTTTACAGTATTTAATATTTATACATGTCTATTAATACGCAATATCACTACTAGTATAAAACAAAGTCGCTTTCTCTGTCCCTATGTCCCTATGTATGCTTAAATCTTTATAACTACCGAACGGATTTTGAAGCGGTTTATTTTAACCGATAGAGTGATACAAGAGGAAGGTTTTAGTATATAATTTATTAGGTTCTAGACAAAGCGTGCGAAGCCGCGTGCGTTAAGCTAGTTCTCGTATAAATTTTAAAGTATTCCCTCCACGTATCGCTTGGCTACATAATAATATCGTGGTTCCCGTATCACAATGCGGATTTGTCGAATGTGTGTTTGTCAGTGGAACGCATTAGACCTATCGATCATTCCTGCTAATAATAATTGTTACAATACCATACAGATTTTCTTTGCTATTAATTTCCTGATGAAACTTACCTGAAAAGAAACAAAAAATTATAAACAATGTTATCTAAAATATCCAAATACGTAATATTAACCGAAATAAACATCACTTGAAATTGTTGGAAAACTTAATATTAAAAGTTAAAAGTTCTATTTTAGCTATAGGTTAGGATGACTGTACAAAAAAGACTATATAATAGTAACTAACTAATCTACTATATAATACTAGTAGGAAGTAGTATAAAGATAGGCATATAAATCAATTCTATTCCCTATAATCCCACACGCTCAATTACACGAACGAATCCGCATGCAATGCATTAGCTATTTTCGATCCAACGGCGCGTGCTAGGGCTCAAATATTCAATAGGTATTACCCGTAGATAGGTATAGGTATAGATAATAGCACTTATTGAATATAGGTACTTAGTTTCAGTGCTTATTGTTATGTGTGCAATACTGAAGATATACCTACGTTGGTAAGTAGGTAACTAGGCAGGTTATAATATACCTATTACCGAGGTATAGTTATATAGGTATTATTATTTATTAGATATTAGTAATGCGTATTGAATATAGGTATTTAGTTTCAGTACTTAAAGTTGTCTGTTATACTGAAGATATATTATAGAAGGCAAGTACGAGTAGTATATCCAATACTATTGAGTATAACAAATATTAGTGTTTTTATTTGATATCGATATATCTATATATCTTTATGATGTTTATAATCACATTACACACATACACGTTCATTTGAAAAAGTGACCTTTTTAAAAGTTTTTGTGTGAGTATATGTTTTGTTCCGTAATTAGATTGTAGAGCCAAATCCTCATAAAACAAAATATGTACATCACAAACTACATATAACAATTATCGTTTTACAAGTAACCTTTATCCTCTTTTAAACACATCAAAACCACAACCCAATTAAACATTCAACTTTAATCGTGCGAATTAACATCTCCGATCGCTCGAAGCAATAAATCACCATCACACAGCACACAGCCGTACATACGTACGTACATACATACATACACACGTCGGACACCCGGAAGTGTCCGTATCGATTCTTGGCATCGCGTGTGTGTCTATTAGCTTGGAGATATGTATGGTGCACGTTGTGAGCGGGAGCGACTTAATACACATAATTAGAAATATTTGTAATACAAACTGTGCTCCGTGGTTTCACCCGCGGGTAAAAATTAATATTTAAAAAAATAAATTTTATAACAAAATCCGTAATAAAGAGTTAGAAAAAAACATTGCTTTGTGAAGTCCTCTAGCTTATTCAGATTTAAAAAATACTATAGTAATATTACAAAGTTGCAGTTTGTTTCTTTTGGTTAAACCTTCTAATCTCAGTAACTACTGGTTTGTATTAAAATTTATTTTTGTGTTGCACAGTCCAAAAAGGAAGGCTGGCCCTATTATCTTTACGAATAACAGGAGATGAGCAGCAAGAAACAACGTCGCAAAAAAATACTTATGGAAAGATACGAAATATATTCCTTATGAAAGAAGATGAGCATCTCAGCAAGTTAAGACATGACATTAAAAGATTATATCGCCGCTTATACCCCATACCATACACAACGATAGAGCTATCCACAAAAATAGCCGCTCCGTTTAATTGTCATCTATTTACGAACTCTACAAGCCGATCGGCTCTCCTTATTGAGAGTCGATCGCTTCCTGGCTCTTGCAAGAGTGATTTAATTGGTTTTTCGTATAGATATGTGTTTGTAGGAGAAAATAATATATTTAACTGTGTAGATATTTAAGTTTATTTTTGTTTGTTAACAATAATCTGTTTATGTATAGGTATATATATTAACTGCGGAGAAATTAAAATTCATTTTTTTCCCTTTTAAACATAATAAGGTATTGATTTTGGTATTTCAAAGATTTCATCCAGGGAAATGTAATCATAATAACACTGTTTTACCACATTTCGTGAAAATAAATTATTTTAATTCTTTAAAGGAGAATGCCCATGAAAGTATGGACCACAGACCAGTGTTGCGTCAATGCCAGAGTGGTTTTGGAGGGTTCTTCGAAATTCAAAAGATTTTTACCAATTGATTTTTTGTGATAAAAACAGGGGTTTTCAAGATATTGAGAAAAATGTGAAATAACCTCAAAACTAAAATAACCCCGATTTGGTTAGGTTTATGTGTGGTTTAGGTAGCATTTTTCGTCCGAAGGTTATTTTTCGTTTAACATATTATTTAATCTATGCGTAGAGCTTATGCTTTCAGACAACTTGTTGTTTGAATCATTTTTTCACTATATACATATTCGAAAAATGAAACAAATAAGAAATAACTGGTTACCTACCTACCAAGCTATGTCATAAATTATTACATTTACTATGGTAAATAGCTAAGTGTATTAATATCGATTATTGTTTTCATTGAATTACATAAAATCACTCTTTATGGTATTGTTTATACACTGTAGGTTGTTTTAACATAGATAGTGAAGTAAAATAACATAAATATATATATATACTTAAATAAAATATTATTATGAGTAATGATATTAATTATAATTACAAAAGTTAGCGAGCTCGGAACTTGGTAAATCAATCACAAAATAACTTCTTGGACCGATCTGTTTCAATTAAACTATGGCTGTAGTTTTGTTAACCGAAATAAATAATATATTTTTTTATATTTATAAGAAAAATATATTATTTATTTCAGTTTTATAAACATTTGTTTATAAATATCATAATAATTGTGGATTCTTCATTTTATCTATGTATACTAATATTATAAAGCTGAAAAATTTGTTTGTTTAAAGGAACGGAAAGGAAAAAATCTCAGGAACGACGAGTCCGATTAAAAACATAATTTCACTGTAAGATAGTCCATTTATTGATGAGGGCTATAGGCTAATATATATCATCATGGTATAAGACCAATAGGAGCGGAGCGATGCGGTTAAAACAGCGGAGCACAACTAGTTTTTACATAAAAAGGGCATTATTTATTATTCTAATAAACAGTTGAATTATTTATATATTGAAACTTTTTTGATAAAAATATCCATTCACAGTTTTAAAAACCAACTATGAATTAAAAAACATTATCAAAACTTCCACAATAACCCACATTCCATTCAACGCAAAACGATTCATTATAATCCGAAGCACAGATAATAAAATCCATTCAAAAAATTACTCCGATACAGTTGAATAAGAGGTCGGTTTAAATTTCATTAATTTTCCAATGAAAAGGTTCGCACGACTCCCGTTTGCTGTGAACTGAAAAGTTGAAAAGATCCCGCATTCACGTTAGTTAAGTTCATTCATAGGGAAATCTGGGTCAAAAGTAATAAATATTTATTAGTGAGAGACCTTTGAGAGACCTTGAAAATTACACGTTTATGTTGACTAGCTTACGGCCGCGACATCGACATTTTTAAATTGATATCTATTATTGCAAAAGCATAAAAATAGATACACACATAATAAATTTTATGAATTCAGCATACATAGTATAAAACAAAGTCGCCGTCGCCGTCTGTCCGTCCCCTATGTAGGTATGCTTAAATCTTTAAAACTACGCAATGGATTTTGATGCGATTTTTTTAAGAATAGAGAGATTGGTTCTCGAAGAAGGTTTTAGTACCCATTTAGTACCTATATAATTTGTTAAGTTTCAGACAAAGCGGGCGAAGCCGCGGTCGGAAAGCTAGTTAAATATAAAACAAAAACTATCATGACTCACACTAAAATAGCGCATTAAATACCTCAACTCAACTACTCTCTCTTGCAAGTTTCACAAGCTTTTAAATACATCATTCTTACAGTAAAAGCAAGAAAAGCGTCTAAAAGACAATTTCGTAAGGAACTCGTTTTTCCATTGTAAAGTGCTAGTTTTAGTGACTGTGCCTGAAAATTTAACTTGGCTGTAGCTATGCCATTTAATAAGTTCCTTAAGATATTTAAAAGAATTTTAAATCATCCATTTATACTGATTATTTTTCCGACCCAAATATCGACCAATTATAGAATTGCACCATTCGACGTCACGTGGTACAACCTACATGGTATTATACTGATTATTTTTCCGACCCAAATATCAACCAATAGAATTGCACCATTCGACGTCACGTGGTACAACCTACATGGTATTATACTGATAATTTTTTGAAAATTTTCTCTGGTCGTTGACGTCAAACTGACAGGTTCAATTCAATTGTGAAATTATTGGCCGACATTTGGGACGGAAAAATAATCTCCCGAATACCACACGAGCTTCAAAATTATCTGGCATTTCCCTCAAGGTTCCCTGCAAACAAATAAAGTCGTCAAGTTTTTCAGGAAAAATCACTCGCGCTTCGCGCTCGTGATTTTTTAACCTTGACTAAAAACTTGACTCCTTCATTTGTTTGCAACGAACCTATCGGAAAATACCCGATAATTTTGAAGCTCTTGTGGTATTATAAGTGATAAATTAAAATGTATAGCTTGACGAATGGAACTCTTTTGTTTTGTTCATCGAGAAATTATATTTATATCATACTAGCGGTCCGCCCCGACTTAGCCGTGGTACATATTTACGTTTTCTCTACATAAGAATCATCCTCTCTTATAATATGTAACTTCATCCTTTGTTTAACTTATATATAGACAGAAGTCAGATGGAAACTTTATTAGTATTAATAACCTATTCTATTATAAGCGAAATTAGTTTTCGTATGTAACAATATTAAGTTATCATTTGACCTAGATTAAAAGCAATTACTTTGTCTTTGAGTGGAAAATTAGCTTGATATAATATTTCGTATTATTATAAAGTATGTATATAGAAATGGGATTACTAAAGATAAATAGAACAATCACAGAAAATCTGTAACATGATTTTTATATACTAATATGATAAAGCTGAAGAGTTTGTTTGTTTGAATACGCTAATCTCAGGAACTACTGGTCCGATTTGAAAAATTCTTTCAGTGATAGATAGCCCAATTATCGAGGATGGCTTTAGTCTATAAATCAGAACGCTAAGACCAGGAGCCCAGCAATGCGGGTAAAACCGCGTGGAACAGCTAGTCTCGAATAATTTTATAAAGCTTAAGAATATCTGGTTTGGAAAAACTGATTCGAATTGTATTTTTTTGTTTTAGATGTTGGAGTAATACCTACTTATCATCACGCTACGACACATAGGAGTGGACGCAGCTGAAACCGCGGGGCACAACTAGTTCTTAATAAAAGTATAAATATTATAGAGCTTGCGAAAGCAGATAATACAATTCTTATATTTTTTTTTTTACAATTTAATAAAATATATGAACTAATATATTATGTACATAACAAAAGAATGTATATACCTAAACACACACACGAAAAACTATGAACATTTTAATCGCTTAATCTCCCAACTTAAAACCAACTAATTCGAACCTGTGACCCGTCAGTCTATTCCCTAGGTATCCCGTGAATTACTATCTGGAAGCACTATCTTGGACACACTGATTTTCATTCCTATTAAACACTCTTGGGGTTATTCTTACAGATTAAATGACTAGTTTTTTAACGTAGTTATTTATTTCGACGTAACTAGTAAAATAAAACCTCTTACTGTATATTACATGAATAAGGTGTCTATATTGTGATTTATGTCTAGGTATAGGTAGGTATAGATATCAGTTTGTAGTGGATTTTTGTAATATGTATACAGAATCGTATACAGAAACAACTATTTAAATAGATAAAAGAGGTGCTTTTTGCATATAGGTAATGTATGATATTATTATGTTAACATCCAGAAATTTCGCGTTTGTAATAAGAACTTGGGTGGATGCGATATGCAGAAGAAAGGGAAAAGTGGCGAGATCTGGGAGAGGCCTACGTTCAGCAGTGGACGGGAATAATAAATAATAACTAGGAAATAATGTGATTTCATTTTGAAATAATTCTAATTCAATCGTTATTAGCTGCGAATACATACAACTTGAAAATGATGAAAATTGGAAATTCCTTAATAATATTTTGAAGTAAAAGCAAGAACTACTGTGGAGTTAAATTAAGATGTAAACAAAATAATGTAAAAGAGAAGTTCCATATTATATTTATTTACGAGAATATTTTTATTCATACTTTATATTATAAATATTATATTACGAAAATTGTTATTTTTATTGTTGAAAGCGGATTACTTTCACGTAAAACGCGGTTCACGCGGAAAAGTTTCCATATAATAATTATTGTACAAAATACAAATTAATAATAAATCGGAATATTCTATTATTAGGTAGGTATTGTTTACAAGTCACGTTTATATATATTTAATGTTTTTTTTCCTAGATTATGTTTTAAATGTTTTTACTTTGTTTTTACATTATATTTGTATGCTAAAGCAACGTCTAAAAAATAAAATTAATTAGATAATTAGGGCTTAAAGTTAGCTAGTTTCTACACCATACAATACAAAGCAGGTTATGAAAAAAAAATATGACCATTCAGATGGCACTATAGCTTTCAAATAAAAAACAAATAATCAAAATTGGTTCCCCCAGTATAAAAGTTCTGAGGTAACAAACCCAAAAAAATATATAGACGATTTAAAACCTCCTTTCATTGAAGTCGATGGAAAATGATACAAAAAACCATCTTCACGTATCTTCAAAGACTCAGCAATCTCGACACAGAAGTCCAGAGACCTTACGTCACATCAAAACGAATTAAAACTTAACAAAAAGCGCGTGACAAACGAGCGCGTCACTGATTGGTTCATTAATAACGGGCGCGTCACTGATTGGTTCATTAATCCTACACGTCAGTCAGCCACCAATAGCGGGATAGATTTCTAAAGCTCCGCTAGACTTTTACTATTTTCCAAAGTGTAAGTTTTAAAGAGCTTAAGTTGTATATTTGAGTAATTTACTAGCTTTTTAGTCGCTCCGTTTGATGTGGGATAAAATATAGCGTATGCTGTAATAAATAACATACTACATATCAAAACTTTTCAAAATGGTTGATGTAATTTTAAAGTTTATAATTTATAAATAAACCGCAAGCGACTTAAAACTTTCCCCGCTTTTAATAACATTACTTACTATATTATAGTGCAGCTACATACAATATTATACTTAGTACATTTCAGATCTGTCGCGCGTAAACATACAAATAAAAGTTATATCGTAGGTCGTAGTCCATTTTTAAAGAATCTCTGTATAAAGCATGAAGACCTGAATTCTATTCAATTTCGACGATTGAATTATTTAGTATCTATTATGTTACTTAAATACATTTTTGAATTGCATTTCATAAGATAGTTTGCATGAATAAATACCAAAATACTAAACCATTATCCAAATCCTAAACGATTCATATAAGTAGGTACCTAACACTGAAAACGACCAAACTCCACCCATCCATGGCACCTCATAAAACGTAATTAAACGTCAAACGAAGATAAAACTCTCCAAGAGAGATTACCCGAGACATTATCGTTCGGACAGTCAATCGATGCGCGTCTTCAATTTATATACCTACTTGCCTGTGATCAAAAGTCCCTCATTATTCTTTAGATAATTTGATGATAGCGATAAAACATTTTAAAATGATAGATCAGTCCACAATCGTGAATGTCATTTCATATTGCGAGGTGAAAAACTTTTTACGTTCAATAAAAAGGAAGGAATATTTTCTATTTTCGATTAATATTGTTGTATAAATGAGCATTCATAAACTTATTTGTCTGAATTTTTTAGGCCTAGGTATAGTTTACAATTATAAATCTGGATAGGTAGGTACCTATATAGCTGTATAGCTGAGAAGTAAAAACTACTAGACTAGAAATTTATCGGAAAGCAATCGAGAATCTTTACAAAATTACACAACAACAGAGAACGATCGTGTTACCTAATGGTCCGATTTGAAAAAATATTTCGGTGTTATAGCCCATTAATCGAGGAAGGCTATAGATCATCACGCTAAGACCAACAAGAGCGGAGCACAGCTAGTAATTAGTATACATATAAAAAATCTCTAGACCTTAAAGTCAAGTGTCACCGTCGAGTCGTGATAAGTGAACGCATTATTGGATTCCCTCCGGGATCGCTCCCCCACTTCATTTTAACGTTCCCGGGCGAGAGGCTTCCAGATAATCTGCAAGATTCTAATGTAATTGTTTTTGAGATATATGCTTTACTAGCTTTCCGCCCGCGGCTTTGTATAGAACCTAATAAATGATCTGTCCTCGAAATTCACTGTATCTATAAAAAAAAAACGAAAATAAAAATTAATGTTACTCTATATAACATTAACTTTTTATCAATTCAAATTTTGTAACAAACAGTCTAGCCATTAACAAAAACTTAAACAACATTCATTATCGCACACGGTTAAGCTATTTTAAAACCATCACAACGAAATAGCCTAACACCGTTAAAAAACTCTATTACAAATTTTCCCTCCATGAAACTATCCACTCGGCATAATAAAATGCATTCAAACACGTTTCGAGTGAGATTATTAAGCCGTAGAACACTTCCATGTTAAAATTACACTTCCTTACGTGTAAATTATTCAAAAATTACACACGGGCGCACCTTTTAAAAAATTCAAGCATGCGTCCTTCTGATACGACGGTCGAGCGTGCAATGAATGAGTTCGTTTTTCAAATTACACATATACATCTTCCGTCTCGCTTTGTCGCGTGGGTGGTGTGTAGCGCTATCTCATTCTATGACGTGTCTAATTTATTATTAATAATGTGGGTAGAGGCAAAATTGTCGTGGACGTTTATTTGAACAGATAAATGTTGAGGGGTGTGGGTCACGCCACACTTGATAAAAAAGCTTTGTTCTTTATTACTATTCGTTTAGAAAATAATGTTATTAATCATTATAACCTTATTCTATAGTTCAAGCTGTTATTGTTACATTGTATTCATATAAATATTAGCCGAGCAAGGCTTGTTTGCATGCCGAATAGAAAGAGCTACATTCAAGTAAGCGCATATCGAAATTCAACTATTTTGATTCATTCGTTTTAATTATGACAAAGTAACAAACATCTTCAACAATAACGTTTTTGAACATGTTTCTTGTTTTTTTGAAATATCACGCTTTTCTGATAATTATTATTTTTCTTCAAGATAAATCGAAAATGATGATGACATAATCCAGTAACAATATCGTTTGTACGTATCTTATTTATTATGAATGTAAAGACCACACAACAATAAACAAATCATATAAAAGTTTCCCGCCAAAAACCACTCCATTTCAAGATGGCGGCTCGCGTAACGAGAATATATACTCAAAAGCATTGCTATTACGCTCACAACGAGTGCATATTGCCCGTATAAATGTAAATGTTTTAATATTATATACACAAATTGTTATTTGCGCTTGCTATTGCCGCCATATTGTCGATATTGAGGGTACTCAGATGGTCGATTTAATTGAATACCGAAGGGTGGGTAGTTTGAATTTAGATGTCGTATTTCATAATGGAACGTGTTAAATAAGAGGAAAAACATCGTCATAAGAAAAGTTAAATCAAAATATGTTATAATCTAAATTAATCAAATTTACGGTGAGCATAATATATTCATAAATAGAAGTAAATGTTCATAAATAGAAGTAAACATCTACACGACAAGTAAAAGTTGTATATTCGGATTTTTTTTCTTGTCATATATCATGTGACTAAATTTTTAAACTTTGCTTGCGTAATGACGGACGAAGAAAGAGATAAACTTTAATTAGCAGTTAAATATGATTTGTTCATCTACGATAAAAATTCTTATTTTCTTACTTCCATCAAATATTTTACACCGAAAATAAAATAACAATAAAAGAAACTTTGCTTTTAACCATACAACGATATGCCTAGATTTCAAAGTCCTACATATTATAAGAAAAATGAGCGCTACGCAGATGCTACGCTACAGTGCTACGGTGCTACAGTAATAAAAGTCGTAGCAAAGTCTCTACGAGCACTTATCGACTTTTATGGCGAATACAGATAAGCAATTCCAGTATACCCGCTTGTTAATATTGTAATACTATCAGTATAAGCCTTGGAATACTATGAAAGTTACTTTGTATGTATGCACGATAAAGTTAGATTGTATACAAAGAGTTTGCTTTTATACTTTCATATTAAAATAATAATACTACTTAATAAAACACATTTTAAAGGAGAATTTAGTATTAAAAATACATTAACAATAATCTTCTACGAAATCAGCTCTACGACGTTCTACGTTGTAGCGACGTAGCGCTACGCGTCTATGTTAAGGCTACGTGATATTATTATATTACGTAGCAATTATTATAGTTACTTATGTAAGAGTATTAATAATATTTAAGAAGGAGAGTAATTATGACAGAATTATGTTTATTTTAATAAAGTAGGTGCGTAATATAATCAACTAATTGTTTACGATAATAACTCTTAAGAAGTTTCATTAATTATAATTAGACGTCAATATGAACTAAAAATGGGTTAGAAGAAATTTCTCCATTTGTATAGATCATAATTATATTAATTAAAAACTAGAACAAACTAGAGAAAACTTTATTTCAGCAGGTTAGCTAACAAAAGGTTCATTTAGACCGTAGCATTTACTACTGTATATTAATTAAATCTCTTATTAAAGTTAGAATTAAATTATTTTGTTGAGCTTGCGCGTGGAAAATATATTTTTTATCTATTTTATCATTCAAGTGTATTTTAAAAGAAATTATACATATACTCACAGTATTTCAATTATGATGATGATGAATAATAGTTGTTAGTTTGTTACTTACCTGTAAAAGAATAAAAGTTACATAAATATACATTCTGTAAATATTTAAAATCCCTACTAATATTATAAATGCAAAAGTAACTCTGTCTGTCTGTTACGCTTTCCCGCTTAAACCTCTCAACCGATTTTGATGAAATTTGGCACAGAGAATCTTTAGACCCTGAGAAAGAACATAGGCTACCTTTTATCAAAACACCACGCGGGCGAAGCCACGGGCGGAAGCTAGTTAAACATAATTCTTTGAAATTATTACCTATCGGACCGATTATATTGTAAGTTGAGTTAATTCGTAGTTGTATAAATAAAATATCCAAAAGTTCTTTATAGAGTAACCATTGTTTGAATTAAAATAATCTGTATTAAATAGTGCTACCGAACAATGAAACAGTAAGTGATTCTTAGAACTAAAGTTTTAATGAAAATATAAAATATCTGTTAATAAAAGAACTCTATAAAACGTATTTTTATTGTTTAATAAAGTCACGTAGTATTTAGATACTAATTTCGATGATAAAACAAAACAGTGTTTTACTTTCAAATTGTAATGCATACATTACATTACCTAATAACTATAATAAACGTGCATAAGTTTCCCTTTCGTAGAGACCTATTATATTTCATCATTATTAAATCCGTCAAGCATGGGAAACTGTATCTCATATAAAAACACGAATAAAACAAAACTACAAAACTGCCCCGTGTCCCATGGGGCCATTTGCTAGTCAATGTACACACACAACACAACTACCTATATGAACAAACCCAACTAAACTCCATATTTTAATATTCACCCATATCTTTCCCGCTCCATAATTAAATTCTCACATTGCATCCAAACAAAAATAAACCCTATTACATTTGCAACAAAGTGCATTTTACACTCATCGTAATCAAAGTTTTGACGGGGCAAAGTTTCCCAGCATTCCGTTTTATGTCCAACTTAAGTACTTAATAAGGAAACTTAACTTAATATGTAACTTAAATGGGAGCCGTGATTGTGTTTTGTCATCTTGATTCAAGTTATGCGGGTCGGTAAACTTGTTAATTGATTAATCTTAGCGAATACTTCATTATCTCAACTATTTATCTGTTTGTCTTATATTTCACATCTGTATTAGTGATCTATTTTCTTTGAGAAACAATTTTAAGTAAGATTTTGTATAGGTCTCTACTGAGAATCAAACCTGGGCTCTCTATTAATAATTATAATATTATTGAACTACCTACCTAAGTATCATTAGCCGATTTACGATTAGACATTTGTAATTAAAAATAAAGCTTAGTTAGTGTACGAACGACACTTTTAAAGTGAATACATAACGTATTACGAAGTTAATTGTAATTTTTTTTGTATCTCATAATCGACATAAATCGAAAGCGAATTTACAAATAAAATAATGCCCAAAACTTCAACCGAAACAATGGGGAGAAACGAGTTTCAACCCACCATAAATTCATTATCACAAGTACGTTATTGTATCGGGAAATGATTCAATTTATGCAATCCCATTCATATCGATAATTCCATTTCATATTGCCAATACCTTCGCAATATGTAATACTAAGTGTGCCGCGCGGTTTTACCCGCGGACGCCGGCAAAATCAAACATTTCTGTCCTCACATACTTTCGCATTTATAATATTACCTACCTAGTAAAGCTATAGATGTGTTATACTGTACTATGTTTATTATAGTAGGTACTATGTTTATATACGTTCATAATTCTATCTGTTTCAAAAAAATAACTATCATTTAAATAGGTAAGTACCTAAAAACAGGAAAATCCTTTCATTTAAAAACTGATAACGATAATCTACCCATCCCCAACCTAACAAATTCAATAAAACCCACGATAGCCTTTCACAAACCGCCGGCACTCTAAAAACCATCAATATCTCGTTCGACCGCGAGCCGCAACTCATTTACAAAATGCTGACCGTCCAATATCAGCGGAGAATCGAACCCGCGACCCGTGGCCCGTGACGCGCGTAATTACGCGAAATCATTATGGCGCATCCACACGATCGCGCGAACAGCGAGGCGAATAACGAACTTGCATGTGTAAACTATGTATTAGCCTTGAGATTCCTATTGCACATAATATGAATAATGAATATAATATATTTTTTGTATTCACTGTAAAATTTCGATGTGTGTATTTGTGTGTTGCATTATGTTTTTATTGTGTAATCTTATTTATTTATTTATTTCTAATTATATTCATCCATATAATTGTTAGTATAATGTCCTTAAAACTATGTTAATATTATACAATTAAACATTACAAAATCAAGTATTAAATAAAATTAATTTACAAAATAATTTTTTCACAATCTGCTTGAGACATGGATTTTAACCCGAGGTCTCAAGACACATTATGTTCCGATGTTTTCTTGATAATAAGTCATGATATGGGGGGGCAAGTATCTCGCCTCGCGGCGGTGTGAAAAAAAACTCCGGCTGAGTGGCCAGACGGCCGGAGTCTAGGGCGACTGAGTGAGGAACCTTCGGACTATCCGAGCGTTAGAGTCATGTTTATTGTTGTTATTACTGCTTTAAGATGTCAAGGTAACTCCCTGCTCTTTTCTTTGTGTAACCGTTTACCTTGACAAATCCTCGTTCACACAGATCGAGCTGCCTCGCGCGGAAATTGCTTCGCGAGGCTGCTCGCTCTGTGTGCACCTCCCATTGCGTAACTGACGTTTTAATTAACCAATGTTGCTGTTTGCGCGAAATTCGATTGCCCACGTAGGTATTGTATATTGGCTTATTCGAGTGTTATAATTGGGATAATTAAGTTATTTTCTATCAATAAAAAACAGGTAACAGCAAATGCTTGTAGGTAATTTTTAAGTCTATGTTTTTCATACTTTATACGTAAGAATATAAAATGTTTTTCTTCTAAGTTATAAATCAATGTCTGATGTCGTTCCCTTTATATTATGTTTTACATCAAATTAGAAAACAGTAGGTACAAGTATCATCGAAAACTATGTATTACCTATGTAGAACTCAAAACTCAAAATCAAAATATAAATATATAAATCTTGTATATATTTCTGTAACTTTTGTTAAAAGCCGAGGTTTTAGATGGCTTGTTTATAAGTTTAAAACAAACATTTAAAACAAATCCCAAAAATACCTCACTCAACAACAGAATCTCCATCCTTCATTAATATAAAGAAAATCCTTAATATCCCCCAGAAAAAAGCCTCAGCATTACGCTAAGCGGTTTTTTTACCGGATTTGAAGCCGCTTCTGTTTATTCAGCTGTCGTGGATCGTGTTTCAGAAAACTTTATTTACCTTTAATATTGAAAAAGTGAACGAACATTGAAACGAACGGATGGATGGATGGATAGAAAATTTCGAGGAAATTTTTGAATAGGCGCATAAAAAAATTTAACCTTTAAAAACTGCAGACTCTGGCATGACTTTACTTTTAAATTTTTGAGTGAAATAACTCCGATTTATAACAGTTACTCTCCTCCTCGTGGCGGACAAATGAATCAAATTTTAGAATATCACAAACAGTCCAGCCGTTTTTGACCTATCTATGCCTACACAGTAACCCATTTCTCGATGTATTATAATGGGTATTTAGTGCATTTATTAATTTATATCTACCAATAACCAAACATATTTTACAACCAAACGATCAAAATACCTTACCAAAGAAAACCGCCTATAAAAAGCTATGTATTCACTAGGGGACCATCTGACGACAAGTTGCATCGGGGACGCGTCACTCGTCGTCGCTACATGTCCCTAGTGACATGTGTTGCTTAACATTTAGCCCCTAGTGAATATAAAGCTGTACCTTAAACGCATGAAGTTTCAGAAGCCGTTTAGTTTTTAATTTTTTCTTACATAAGACCCTTCATAAGAAAGACGAAGAAAGAATTCAGCTGTTCACGCGTGATGAAGTAAATTTTAGTTTGCTTTCCACCTACATACACAACATATACACACAATACCACATCTAGATACAATATAAATATATGTAATACTGTCGACTGTATGTCTGTACATCACAATGTCACGTCGGAAATAGCAGCGCGTTCCGATTCAGATCACACCATTAACTTGATGTGCAGATTATATTATATAATAATGGCTCGAATAATTAATGACTTATTATCATGCATATCTCATTTGCTATTAATGTGTATCTTGTGAAATGAATTAATACTAAATGATGTGATAAAGGTTGTTTTGTCATATCACTTATGGTAGGTAATTAGGATTTATAGAATAGACTATCGACCCGCACGCTGCTTCGTCCGCTTTGTCTATACCTTAAAATGATATACTAAAACCTCCTTCGAGAATCACTCTATCTATTAAAAAAACCGCATCAACATCCGTTAGTATAAATTTATAAAGAATAGAAAAAATTCGATCACGAGGCGGGACGATCGAATTTTTTCTATTATTTATAAATTTATATTTATAAAGCATTTGAATGCCATAAAACAATAAATATCAATCCGTTAGTAGTTTTAAATATTTAAGTATACATAGGGATATAGGGACAGCGAAAGGTCAACTTAACCATAAATTAATTAACTAACTAGGTAGAAACTATACATTTTATTCAATTTTATATTCAAAGCACACATATCACAATCTTCATTCTTACTTACTCAATAAAAATATAATCAAATATCAAAATAAACGCCCAGCATCATAACTGATCCGTTTTTGATGTAGTTTATCGCCAAAGTTAAACTTTCTCCCATCACGAAAGACTTGCAAAGAGAAAAATTCTCGTAAATAACATTTGATGACGCCAAGTTTTCAACTTAACGTCGCATCTTGAACGCTCGTCACCCGAATAAAGATTATTTCATTCCGTTTTGGATTCCGCTTATTTCATTTTAAACACTTACGTTGTTTTCATTTAATTTTCTTTCAAAAGAAGATGCAAGAAATTAGATTTTTCCTAGTTAGTTAATATGAATAACATTTGTACAGATATTATAATACATTTTTATTAAAACAAAACTATAGGTGTGCAAATTATACATAGAAATTACATCTTAAAGTTACTGTGAATTCCATTCTTAACCCTAACTTAAAGCTCTTTAAAAAAATAAACAGATTCAAACTAATATTATTTTAATATGTCACGCATGCCTATACCTATTCTATTACCTCCTTTCGTTTATTTCCCTTCCTTTCATTACCTTAAAATTGTTTTTTTTTTTTTAACTTCTCAACCATCTTACAATCAAACGTGGCCACAACCTTATCCTCATGAGTGTAACTCATGTCACATTAACACGAGTGGCTCACTCATGTCATCAGGCAACTCAAGGTAAATGCGAATTAGTCGCTAATTGACGACACAGATTTAATCCCAGGTGACGCGGCTGTCGACGCGACACGGTGGAGGCGTGTTAATGCATTTTGCGATTAGGTATATATTATGTCAATTAATAGGTATACATACATTAATAGGTATATATACATAATTTTATAGACATAGACATAGACATAGATTATAACAAATATCAATACGATTTATTAACATAAATGAATATTGAATACGTAACTTATAGGAATTTTCCAATGAGATATTTTTGGGATATTACGTAAACATACCTATAGCGAGTGATGTGTAGAATTAGACTTGTTTAAGACGCGCTTTTGAATCGTCATAATAAATATCATATTATTTTATTAAACCACTAGGTCGGAAAGCAATTTTTATAAAGAAGAGCCGACAAGAAACATTTTTGATATCAAGACAATGTACACGTCACATGAAACAACTTGGAAACAACCAATTTCCGGTGATGACTAGTAAAAAAAGAAAATTTCTGAAAATAACTCAAACTTCAAACATTTATTTATTCGATAACACTTTTTATAAAATCATTTTCCCCCGATTTGGAAACGGTCTTATTATATAGAATCTATAAATTTACATGATTTTAAAAAGGGAACTATGGGAGTTCCTTGCCGGTTCTTCTCCATAGATACTGCTTACCGAATCGGTGGTAAATGTTAAAAAATGTAATGACGATTCAAAAGTGCTTCGAAGAAGTCTTATTGAATAAATAAATGTTTGAGTTTGAGTTTTACAATACATATAAACTATTGCTGAGTCTTCTAGAAAACATATAAACTAATATACTGTCAAATAGACGATACAATTGACCACAAGGCAAAGCCAGCTACATCACAAGAAACAAAGGGACTCAACAGGCCGCTCCGTGCCAAACCGCAGTCGTCCCCGCGGCTCGGCGCGGTCGGATTTATTTGACGTGTCCCCGCCTGCGGTCACTGTATTGTTCTATACTTGTATAGACCCACGGTTTTGCTTAGAATGTTACATGTGATTACGGAATTATGTGACTGATTTGACTGGAGATAAAAACTTACGTATTTTTTTGTGCATGAAGGCATAAGATTTAAATTCAAATAAATACAGTTTATTTAGTTGTTTGACGAAGAAACAAGTAAAATAAAAAATGTGTGTGTGTACCTACTAGTGTACACACGTAAGAAGTGAAACTTCTTTATGACCTTATTTTTCAGAAAATAATTCACTATATGCAACTTTACAGAAATACGTCGAATCACGCGTGGTAGGGATAAGAAAAATATGGCGCGTAACGGAAGAATGTCACGCGTAACGAAAAAATGTTACACGAAATTTTTTTCCAACCCCGACAAAGAAGTTTCACTTCAATAAATAACTATCAATATTAACCTTACGTACATGCTTATGTATAAGGCTGCTTATGTTTTACTAAATGTAAATAAATGATTTAGTATTTAACTGCAATGAACGGAATAAAATGTATTTAATTAAGAAATCTATACTACTAATATCATAAAGCTGAAGAGTTTGTTTGTTTGATATTCTCAGGAACTGCTGGTCCGATTTGAAAAATTCTTTCGTTGTTAGATAGTCCATTTATCGAGGTAGGCTATAGGCTATGTATATCATCACGCAAAGACCAACAGGAGCAGAGCAATGCGGGTGAAACCACGGGGCACAGCTAGTGTAGGTATATAATTGTTCCCTTTCACTATTATTTGCTAAGCTAATTGTTTATTTGTAAGCGTTAATTAATTTGTTGTTTGAGATTAGCGTGTGTGTTTAGTGTAGACTATACTATCAGTATAGGTGAGGTAATTTAAGCCACACAAGCAAAACAGCTTTATAAATATTAGTCTACAATTAGCTTTCCGCCCGCGGCATCGCCGGCGTTTTCAAATAAAAACCCGCATAGATCCCGTTCCCGTGGGATTTCTGGGATAAAACCTATCCTATGCGTTAATCCAAGTTAGGTACCGTCTATATGTGTGCTAAATTTCATTGTAATCGGTTCGGTTATTTGCGTGAAAGAGTAACAAACACACACACATCCTCACAAACTTTCGCATTTATAATATTAGTATAGATAATATATCCCTATCTATACAATGAGCACTAATTGTTGGTTCGTTTAATTACCCCAAATATTATCCTCTAGAGACGAAATTACTTCCAAAGCGTTTGTCGGCCATTTTCGACCTTCTTTAATGAATAATGAAGCCGTTAAAAAACCTCATGTTCTCTCATTGTTCAGATGTAAATTCATACTGACGACTTGGTTTGTTAAATTAAAAAATAATTAAGAGCTAGGATGAAAGGAATGGACCGCTTTTGATCCTTATTAACCTACTTCGATGTTTTATTACGAAATTTAATATTACAAAAATAAAAATATACCTACCAGGATATTTTCTAGAAACATATTAATCTGTGTAAATAATTAATTTTCATCGTTTCGATTCTAATTAATCTAATTATAAAATAAAGGAATTGTACATTGTGTTAATAAATATTTCCCAATTCTAATTCGAATTATATTTATTTGCAAGAATGTAGTTACAAATTACAATTATTTATTACTAGACTAGATTTCCGCCCGCGGCTTCGCCCGCGTTTGCAAAGAAAAACCCGCATAGTTCCCGTTCCCGTGGGATTCCGGGATAAAAACTATCCTATGTGTTAATCCAAGTTACCCTCTATATGTGTGCTAAATTTCATTGTAATCGGTTCAGTAGTTTTTACGTGAAAGAGTAACAAACATCCATACATCCGTACAAACTTTCGCCTTTATAATATATGTATATGTAATATGTATATGTATATTAGATATTAGATGTATTATTAATTTTCAGTGCTTATAAAAAATAACAAAATAAATTGAACATACAAATCTATCGATAGGTACAGACATACAAACCAACAAATTTTCACAAATCCAACAACTTTCCCTACACTTCCCAAATCGCTACTCTAATCCCCAAACTATACAAAATCACCATACACCACTTGGAATCTCAATTTAAAACTAATCCTTAAGCTGGCTTAACAGTTTTACTCGAACATTAGAGTTTGGCCCAATGATCGCCACTGTCGGCCACTGTGGTCAAACATTATCTACTTACCAAACAGTTACGATATAAAACTTTGGTCGTTTGTGTTTGTTTTAGGAAATAGTTTATTTCTATTCATTGCATCGATTGAAATAGATTAAGGGCCAGTTGCACATCTTGCTGATAAAGTAATCGATAGCCTGTTTAATACATTTGAGGTATATTTTCATACAGGATTTAACATTTCAATTGACAGATAAGCTACACACAATACATTATCTCCATTGTTAAGTAAATATCTTAGTACCTACATAATATTATACATCTGACGGATATTCTGTCCTAGTCGTTTAAGTTGCCTGGCAGAGATCGCTTTCAGCGATGAGACCGCCCTGTTAAATAGGTTATTAAGTGTTTTATCTATTACCTATATGGTGTATATATTAACCTATATGGTGAACAATAAAGGATTTTTCATTAATTCATTCACAATTTTCCACTACATCTAAATCAACATTTTAACATCTATAACCTAAGTCTCCCCCACACTGATTAGGTACCACACGTTTCACCAGGGGAAGTGGAAGCCACTCTATCATACATCATACCGCTAGTATTGTCATCGCCCGGTGTCCCCCGGATCGATGTGCCAATTTCCTGGATGAGGATCTCCCCTCGCGGCACCTCTTCGGCAGTGACGGATGGCCGTACAGACAGACTGTTTGTGACGAGCATTGATATGGTTTAGTTTACAAACTGTGCTTGGAAGTTTTGATTCGTGACGAATTCTCTTTGAATTGAGTAGACTCAATAATATAAAAATCTGTACTATACAATAATAATGAATCGCCAAATTTGTTGCTAAGCGCAAATCTCGAGAACGGCTGAACGGTTTCGTCATTTTTTTATAATAATATTCCGTGATGTCCAAACTTCTATTTTTTAAGAAAATTGCTAGTATAAATAAATAAATACGTAAGTATTGAGAAGCTTCAAACGTCGTCCGTTAAAAGATGCGTATATTTTGTTCCGCTGTATGAAGTGAAACGATATTCTAAAGTAAACAATGCTTCATAAAACATTTGTTTTATGTAAATAAGAAAATATATAAACATTTCTGAACGAACAGTGTTTTTTGTACCTACATAGACCTAATATCAGCACTCTTACATTAGAAAAGCATTATACTTTTCCAATCGCGGTCTATCTTTACGCAAATATTTAAAAAACTATTGCTTCGAACTGGTATCATCGTGTAATTTTGTAAACTGTGTGTGTATTGTACGCAATACTTCTTTGAAATTACATGCCATTATATGTAATTGAGAGATATCTTTTCAATATCAAAATTACATCTTTTTTCATTTAAAATCATACGAACACAAAGATACTCCGCCTTATACTAAAACTATATCTTTACATAAAGCCCAGCTTAATACGCAATCACTAACTAATAACTAATACCGACCTCATCCAGTTATATGTCACTACTATTATGTATGGCCGCGTCTACGAGATACATCCATCAATTTATTGTTACACCTTACACGAGGCGCTATGCATTATAATATTGAGGTTTACGATCTATTCACAATTACCTGAAAAAAATTGAAAAGTCTAACTTGTATCGTTTTAAAATTCATATTAAAAGTACGAAAAGTAAACAGATTAATTACGTATGCGTATATTACAGATTAAATATGTAACATATGTCTACCTTTTACTAATTATATATTATGCACTTGCAGAAAGCAACGTCTTTTTTGCATGAAGAAGGTATACCTACCTATATTCTAAAGTGAAAAAAATATATTAATCATCTTCTTTCTTTTATCTGTTTTAAACGTTTCCCAAGCTACCTTATATGCAAATATTTTTCAACTTTTACATCACGATAAATTTATCTATCAATTTTTCAAAACTCTAATGATTTGCTAATTAAACTGAAACTAATATGTACGTAACTAAATCAGTAAAATTATTCACACACAATCTTTAACATCTCATATTCTTAAACCGCAAATACACACACATCGATATACCCACACCTTTACACTAGTTTACAAGCGGCACTATATCACCGTTAATTTATGAATGGCCTCTTCGTCTTTGTAACGAAGCAGTCTATTAATCAATTTATTGGACGTTAACTATCTATCATGGCGCCGCCGTGAAAGCCTATATTCATCTTTGTAAGACGTAGTTCGGATTAGGTTACCTATCTATATTATTACAATGTAATAAATAAAGACTGCTGATTTCAAACTATAATCTTTAGCTCAAGGTTCTCTCGTTTTCAGCTTAAGTACATATTCAGTACCTACATGTGACAATGTTACTACTACAAAATTATGTTTTTGTATTGTGTTTGTTTATATGTTTTATATTGTTTTTGTATTGTAAAATAAGCACGGAATATTTCGCATTTATAATCACAGTAGAGTTGTATTTAAACCACATGAGCCCTCCTGAAGACCTAACGATTCAAAATGTCATTTTTATTTGAAATAGTATTTTAACACATTTTCAAGACACTGTAATTCTTAATTTACAAAAGTGTTAAACAAAGACAGTAATCTATATTTAAAACATTCTACATCAGCAAACTTCGTCACTATTTAAAGCTAAAGCAAAAATCTCGTTACGCAACTTTCCCAGACACATACCAACTATATCCTATACATATAACCACTAGCAAAAACCACATCTCAAACATTCTAAATCTTACAACCCGCTAAGGAAAAACCAGCAAAAAATAAAACTAAACTAAACTTTCTCAAAACCATCCTTACCTAAAACCTAGCTCAACTCCACTACCTAATCACGCTTGACCGATTAAAAAATATCTCTAGAAACTTCCAAATCCGTCTTTGACGGCGTCTTCTTAGAGTGAAGAAAACTTGCCGCTTAATTACGTTTTTCTAATAATCTTCTACTTAAGATGTTTGGCAGATTTTAAACCGTACTTTTTCATTTTTATTGGATTACTAACTGTGCCTTGCTGTTTTAACTAAGTTTTAGCGAACGATCTTGCAAAATCAAGTATTTATACAGCTCACGTGTTATACTGATGAATATCTATATTACTGCATAGTTTTATCCAAATCCGTCCAAGCAGTTTTTTCGTGAGAGAGTAATTAACATACAAACATCCATACTCACAAATTATAGCATTTATAATTTTAATAGGATTGAAAAAAGGTACATATAATTTAGATATAAAATAATAAATGTGTAATGGTAAATAGTAAAACTATATTATGACAATACAAAAGTGCTTCTATAAGAAGTCTTATTGAATAAATAAATGTTTGAGTTTATCACTAAAAAGTATAAAACAAAGTCGCTTTCTCTGCCCCTATGTCCCTATGTATGCTTAAATCTTTAAAACTACGCAACGGATTTTGATGCGGGTTTTTTTATAGATAGAGTGATTCAAGAGGAAGGTTTTAGTATATAATTTATTATGTTTTAGACAAAGCGGGCGAAGTCGCGGGCGGTAAGCTAGTGTTAAATATAGCAAAAAGAAAATACGGATCACCTTTATTTCTTCATCAGTTAAAACAATATTTGTGCGTTAAATTTAACCATCACAATCTCGTAATCAAGACGCCTTTGAAGATAAAATTAAAATTTGTTATAAATAATTTGACGAAAATTATCAATAAATCGGGTTTTAAATCCGTTTTCTAGATAATTTGAATATTAGTTATCAAGTAACTAACAAAAAAAATTGTTATCTATACTACAAAGAAAGATCGTGTGTGCCGAGCACACGTGTCAGAAGTGAAACTTCTTTGGCAAGATAACAAAACCATCGCCTCAATCCGTGACGTGACGGTATTGCCATGACGCGACATTGAAATTTTACTCTCAACGCGCCTAAAGTTTCAGTTCAAAAAGATAATATTAACATAAAAAATACACAATACATTTTCTTAATATCCCATAACAAACTATTACAAGGTTCGTTACCTCCACGGTACTTCACCGCTCAACCATCTTTAAAAAAAGGCTAAAAGATTATACTCATTTAAAATTCACATCAGCTCATCTTCAAGAGACCTTATTTAAAATCTCTTTTAATACATAAACGGCTTCATCTAATATTTTTGCATACCGTGCAAGATTTAAACGCGGGAATATTATCGTAAGTTTAAACAGAAAACTTCGCACGTCTACAATATAAAAAAATTTAACGAAAAATGTGTTGAAGAGCGCATAACTCGAGAACAGCTAAACTGTTATTGTTGTTGTGTATTTCGTTAATTTTTTTTATAATATTCCTTGAAGTACGAGGATAGTTCTTATATAGAGAAAACGTAAATATGTACCACGGGCGAAGCTGGGACGGACCGCTAGTATTTAAATAAAAATGAATCACTATGTCCATTGGTCATGGCATCGCGCGTATTCGGGTGGACCGATTCGATCTTAGGGCGTTTGTCCACTACAAGGAATTTTACGGTCCGGCATTCCGATTTTTTACGGTCCGGTATGGCACGCAATTAATCTAAATACTAGCTTGTGCACTATACGTAATTTTACTGTCCGACATTTTACTTTTCCCTATTCCGGATGGTTTTTTGAGTTTACGAGTCGCTGTAGGTATAATTGTTTTCGAGTGCCCACTTGCTTGGATTTTACTCTTTTTATTGCATATGCCAATTGAAAGCAAGCTCTTGTTTTACTTTCTTTTAGCTGGCAATGAGATTTGAGAAGTCGGTATTGTTATTTTATATACATTGACCAAGCATTGACCTATAATTATTATCTAAGTAAGTGTTGGTAAGTTAAAGTTCAAGTGGGAATAGATTTAGCTCCTCGTCACCGATTAAAATAAATAAGTGAAACACGCATTTTAAATCTCTTACGGAACTTTACTTTTTATTAAGTATAACGAAGTAATATAATATTTCACCTTCTATAGTTTTACTCGTTTCTTGTAAAATGCGAAAACAATCATTTATGTTAGCATTATACCGCCATACTTCCTTGAACTGTGTACCGCACTGATCCGAGTAAAGACGGACAGGTGCACAAGCAATTCATCGGTTTTTTCATGCCACACCGGACCGTAAAAAATCGGAATGCCGGACAGTAAAATTCCTTGTAGTGCACAAGCGCCCTTAGTTTGATGTGTTCGTTATTGTCATGAGAAGGATCTTATGAAAGAAATTCAAGATATTTACGCAAAAAATAAGCAAATGCGAAAACATAACGGCCATATAAAATTAACGGGTTTGACGATTTGCGCGTAGACAGGACAATTACGACTGTCGGGTCTTTATAAAAATGAAAGATAGAAAAAATAGACTCTACAATATTAACACACACAATAAAAACAATACATTTAAAACTAAATCAATACAACAAGAAAAAAAAATAATGTACCTACAACACAATTTTCCATATACATTCAACTTGGTACACTTTATAAATCAGCTATCAGCAAACGCAAATAAAAAGCGATAGGAGGAAAATATACTTATTTACATTTGAGGTTTTAAACCTGTATACACAGAGTATTTGAAGAGACTCGATTGAGCGTCGCTGGTATTTATTTACACAGTACACTAAATAATCTATGGTATCAATGTTTTTTAAACGTTAAGATGGCATAAGCGAGAAGCTTTTTTAAACTCGTTAATTTTTATCGAAATTACTGAGATTATGTGTTACCATTTCTGTTGAATACCTAAGGGCCGATTTTTCAATCCTTGGTTAAATCTTATTCGTCGTATTAGACAACCATTTCAAACATGTGTTACTTGTCCGTTTTTTACATTTAACAGGTAATATCTGTATATTATTTTGTAATAGGTACTTACTTTATTTGACAGATAAGTTGTAAGTTGTAACCAATGATTGAAAAATCGGCCCAATCTAATTAAAAGTTGATACATTAAAATACTACTAATTTATAACTTAACGAAGCGTGTTTAGTGCAAGTTACTACTAACATCACGTCAACGCAATTCCAATCTTCTTCCTTCCCCCTTAAGAACCATTATCCCCCAGCACCACCCATTGACTGCTGGTTAAATTAAACGTCTATTAATAACATTTCCCATGAGCATCGGAACATGTTAGCAACTTTGCGATCTTGTTCAAACTTGTACAATCTTACCGTGCATGCTTGCCTTGCCGTGCGGTTAGGGTTGCCGACCACAAAGTATAGACGATTAATAATTGGTTTATAACTAGCTACAGACAGCGGCTATAAGACCACACAATGTATAGACTATAGACGATATTCACTTGGTAAACTAGCTACGGCTTGTGGATTTAATCGTTACTATACGAGTAAATCCACAAGCGGTACAACTCAAAAATTAATTTGTTAAAATAGACTTCTTTCAAAAGTGCTTTATAATAGTCATAATACATGGATAATCTTAATCTTAATACTATTATAAAGGCGAAAGTTTGTATGGGTGTATGGATGTATGGATGTTTGTTACTCTTTCACGTAAAAACTACTGAACCGATTACAATGAAATTTAGCACACGTATAGAGGGTAACTTGGATTAACACATAGGATAGGTTTTATCCCGGAAATCCTACGGGAACGGGAACTATGCGGGTTTTCCTTTAAAACGCGGGCGAAGTCGCGGGCGGAAATCTAGTATTTACTATATATGATCCAAATCCAAATTTTATCAGGGAAATTAATCCAATAATTTTCCATTTATAATTCTAGTAAGATTACAATACATTCTACATTGATTCTACACTCGTAAGAAATCTTATGTAGGTATAATGGATTTTAAAACGAAATAAATATTTGAATTAGAAATCGTAAAAATTATAACAACATAACGTTTTAAATGAATTTACAATTTCCACCAATCATTTTGACTCTGTCCAATCATCTTCAAAACTATAAAACTACATTTTTTCAAATTTTTCTTATCACATTAAAACTATCACGTGCCAGCCCTATCCCTCCAAGCATCACACTCGAACACGCAAAGCGAGCGAGGCATATACGCGAAATAACTATGCTAATGTTACTAAAGAGATTCAGTGCTTTTTGCGGTTTGAAAGTGGTGAAACTATCAACGTTGAAATAAAATTTAGAACTTGACTTATTGTACCCACTAATTAATTTATGTATTGTTATGTAATACACAATACGATACAGGATTGTTTGAGTATACTTACCTTGTATTTATGAAGCTTTTGTATAAGACAAAATTCTTTTGTTTGTTCTATCTATACATTATTATCTGTAACGACTAAGAAGGCAATTTAGTAAACATATTAAAATTGACTCATTTTCTCCTTATATATTAATTTAATTAAAAATATCTATAAGCTTAGTACGCATATTATTATCTATAATACAACGTACAGTGGTCTTAAGGTTTCACAATTAACATTTAACCGTAAAACAATAACGTAATTTCTACGTAGCTCTACGCCGTAGCTACGGTTCTACGCTCCCTACGCTTCGTAGCGGTCTCTACGAAATTATTATTTGAAGCCTCTCTAGCCTTCTGTGCGGTGATTAAATTGCAAACTAACAAGGAAGAGAGCTGAGAGAAGCAAATAACTTAACTGGTTGATAAATATTTTAAATTAAATATCAATATAAAGCCTTAGCAAACTCGTTTTCGGAATATTTAAATCTATATTTATACTTAATTTTATAAGCTGAAGAGTTTGTTTGTTTGAACGCGCTAATCTCGAGAACTACTGGTCCGATTTAAAAACAATATTTCGGTGTTATAAAGCCCATTTAATCGTGGAAGGCTGTATGTTAAATATCATCTCGCTAAGACCGACAGGAGCGCAGCACTGCAGGTAAAACTGCGAGGCACAGCTAGTGATAAGATACATTACAGATGGCCTATAACACTCTACTGTATTTTCATACAATATTTATTATTTTAACTGATAATAAACTCCTAAACTAGAGAGGATATTATACACTACTTTTATAAGTTTTGAAACTTGCCAAGAGTGTGTTTATAATTATAGATATTGGCATAAGTAATAACTTATGATTCTATGAACAACAATATGAAGTTAATTTCATAAGATGTTTATCACAATATTTACGAAATAAACTTTTCAAGCAAATAATTATAATTTATATCAATCTGATTAATTACATCAGGCCTGATTCAAACGCCATCAAAATTTGTAATGCTCATAAACTTAATTATAAATGAAAAGGCTATTTATGTGCACATTTAATGTAAAGGTCGTAGAATAATGCAATCATTTTTCTAATTAAATTACTTCTTATTTAGTAGCTACATTGAATCTTTAATTTATTTTTGAACTAGCATTCCATTTCATTTATTTGTATAATTAGAATGTTAATATATTATAGTATGTTTGTTCCTCATTCACGCGAAAACTACTGATCAGATTTCAACGATATTTGGCAGTGGCTTATGTATCAAATTGCTTGCTTTTGATCGCGGGTTCATTCACGGGTAAAACCGTGTATGTATGCCGTGGCATATCTAGTGCGTTATAAGATCTTCTGAAAGATATCTAGGTTTTCTTAAAGTTATAATTTCAAGGTACCTTCATATATTGACAATTTCTTCTCACGGTAATTACTTGTGTGTAAAACTTAAACAAATAAGCATCTGAAACCTACTTTAATACATAACCTCCCCCCTCTCCCATATTAACAGCCCTTCCATTACCAACAGAGTATCATAACCAACTTCCATAATGCTATCACAAAGTTAGCAAGTACTAACGATAAATGATGGCTTCACTGTCTCCAACAGTTACTTCGAGTAAAAAATAATTCATTAAGTAGAAAAAGTATCTATATTAGTACAAATTGTCGCGTATATAGATGGAGGGATAATAGCCCTTCGGATTAAGGGATTAGTGACTGAAATCGTTTGACACGCGATTGAATGTGAAACTTTATGAATTCTTTGCAGACTTTGAGTAACTTCTTGTTAGTTATAATTTTATTTTTCGAGGTTTGACCGCCACTTTACTAATTTTACATGTACCTACAGTTATTAAGGATAATAAAGAACAACTATATTCTATAACTGGTTCTGGCGAACAATTCTTAAATGTTATTAAAACCTATCTATGTTTAAAAACTAAGCTAGATCCATTCAGTGGGTAGTTTCTACGAGAAAACAAAAAATCTTTACTTTCCAATCTTATAAAAATAATATTGATCGATAAAAAATCGACTTAAATATTATAAAGAGACTTCAGATAGAAGAGTTTGTTTGTTTGAACGCGCTAATCTCAGGAACTACTGGTCCGATTTGAGAAATTTTTCCAGTGTTAGATAGCACATTTTATCGAGGAAGCTGGAAGCTGGCTTAGGCTATATATCACCACACCAACCGGAGCTGAGCAATGCGGGTAAAACCGCAGGGCACAGCTAGTGTTTAACACGTCTTCTCTATTAATAGGACACCTTAATTAAATTCATCTTGAAAACAGTATAACATAAATGTAACTTGGAGATAGAATAATAGGGTTCCTTAGGCAAATGTTGATTTAATTTTACACCCACGTACTAAACATATATTTACGATAACACTTACGGTCCATGTGTATGATTATCTAATAACCTTTGTTATCGCTTAAACAAACTAATATCTTATTAATATTATAAAAGCGAAATTGTATGGATGTCTGTCTGTTACTCTTTCGCGAAAAATAAACTGTACGAATACCGATTATGCTTGACAATAAGTAACGTACCAGAATAACACAAAGGCTATAGAAATAAATAATTCTTTTGCCCGTGGGTTCTTCTGCAGGTGAAACCACGCGGCACAACTAGTATTGTAAACGCGAAAATCTGTTGGAATGTATGCATTTATTTTGCAACTGCTTCAGACAAAGACATGTCACATAGGAACAAAATTTGGTACAAAGATAGATGTCTAGGTTAGTACATAAGCTAATAAGAGTGAAGCCGCGGGCTGTAGCTAGTTCTAAAATCACACTACACATTCCTGGAACGTACAAGATAAACGGATACCGAATATCGGAGCTAAAATATCGATTATGAAAGCGATTTTATCGTACGATATTCAACAATTGGATTAGCCACTAGGTCACTGAAAACTTAACCTTAACCTATAGGGATAGAGTTGTTTTTCGCACGGAGAACTAAACGCCACGGATTTACGAAAGATCAAAGATAGACGGAGAGCCGCTCGAGTGACGCGAGGAGTGTGTAATCGCTTAATTCACGTTTCTGAGGGTACTCCGATATATTTTTCGGTTAATTTTTAGCTTCGTAGCTCGATGGACTCTTGGTTCATGCTTGGTGAAATTGCGTCTTTCGTATACGATTGATATGCTTATAATTAATAATAAGTATAAGTACCTATTAGTTGAAACGAAATTTAGATTTATTTCTTAGCTTTTTGGTAAGGACGAATACTTGTGATGGATAATATATTTACATAAAAAATAATGTCCCAAATTTTACGTTTGAATAATTTATAAAATTTATTAGTAAAACATTTCACTCGATTTTCACATTCAAATTCAATCAGTCAAAAAAAAACAAGCATTATAGTTTATACCACAACTTGTAATAAAAACTTCGCCATAACAACAAAACACAACCAAAACAAACCAAACAAAAGCACATCAAAACTATACACATTCATTCTCTCCCCTACCTCGATAAGATAGATACCTATTTCGGTGAAATTACGTCAAAACCATCTGTCATCATTTCGACATCTTCATCCCGGTAACACGATGCAGACTAACCTGTATCCCCCCTTTTATAACTACTTTTAGGGTTCCGTACCAAAAGGAATATTTTATTATTTTTTAATTATTGGAAACCCTAATAATCTCATGAACCGTGATAGTAAAATGTGTTGAAAGATTTAGAAATTATGTTTTTTCGGCGCCGCTATAACAACAAATATCTAATACAAATCAAGATTAAACAATGCTTGGCACGGATGGACCAATTTTTTTACACTAAAAATTATCTACGGAACCCTAAGTCGTAAATTCGACTCGCACTTGACCGATTATTCCCCCTCGCCCTTCCGAGGAGGACGATGCGTTCAAACAGTCCGAAATGGACACGTCTTAATATGTCCAAATATTACATTAACCGAGGCAATAACGCGGCGAAATGTCCAAATTTTTTACGTCAATAATGCTCTGTTGGGATAATATTATATATAAGGAAAGTATTCATCTTTGTTGCTAACTGTGTATTGTGGCTTTATCCGAAATGTTTTATTTATTATCTCGAAGCTAATTATTTATCTTATAGCGTTATACATATACGTTTATCATTGTGTGCGTAATCCGTATTAATGTAGGTACTTATAATATGTGACTGTATTAATAAGATAGCCATCATCTAATAATACCAATATTTATATCTAACGTAGTATTATATTCTATTCTATGTATTTTATATTATGTATGTATCATATACATATTTCATCTTTAAATCACACGAGTTTTTTAAAAGCGTAATTATATCACACGTGTCATACACGAATAAAAAGATCGTGTGTACCGAGCACACGTGTCAGAAGTGAAACTTCATTAGCAAGATTCAAACATAACAAATTCGTCGCCTTACTCCATGACGTGACGGTTTTGATATGACGCGACCTTGAAATTTTACTCTCAACGCGCCTAAAGAAATACTTCAAAAAGGTAGTAAAAAAAGTATTTAAAGTCTAGTAAAACTATTTACACGCAGTAAAAGTTACAAAAATCAACTTACAAGCTACAACCACTAAACTCATTCAAACTTGCGCAATATAGGTAATCCAAAACTCTCTCATCATCTATTCATTAGACAGATAATACAGCTTATTCGCAATACTCAACAATAGAAATATCCGTCATTAAATTTATATTACATTACGTTTAAAGGGACAAAGTAAATTACAATATAAATCTTCGCTACAAAGATATCGTTACGGCAATTTAAGAGATTAGGAAAAATACCATAGTATAAAGAGAACGAGTAAGTTATCTTCGAACAAAGGTACATCGCGCCGTTTGTATGTATGCAGAGCGCTTCGCCACGCCCGTTCATGTACGTACGCAAGCTTGACGCACGCACACAACGCCGCTCGGTTCCTTCTCATGGACCGTTCTCGTGAGGGCCGCGCTATTGCTGTGAGCGGTCGGTGTTTGTTTATACAATTTTTTAAAATATCAATGGTACAAGTGACAACTCTGCGCCTCGCGAGTTTAGGTACCGTGCGCTCCTAATCGGGTTGGCCTACTTGATCTCTTTATACTATGCAAATACACTTTGCAAATCCAATTTAATGCTTCGAGCGAATATTAAATTTCGCTTTTGATGTTACTTTGTATTTACTTATGAAACGGACGCTGATTAGTTTTAGATTAATCGCACTAGACAGATTAAAAGTTAAATTTTTAGTTATATTTTCATATTTAAACTGATAGTGGATAGAATAGACACACATAAAATGATTACACATGCCTGTCAATAATACAAAACAAAAAAACATAATTTGATGTGATTTTCCCTTGTTTCCAATAATTCAAGCCAAAGCAAAGTTCATTATAATAAATATTAAAAACTGTATTACTAATTATTTTGACAATAAACTACAAAACCAAAATATAAATGCATATACATTATCCAACAAAGTTTAAATAGGCCAATGACACTACTAAAAAATACCCTGTAGTACGATCAAGACAACTACATTAACTATTCACATAAAGACAAAACAAAACCTACATTTCAACACTTACTAGCCTTGTAAAGCCGTCTTGTACGTACGCCAAAAATGTACAAATTTCTCAAAACCTCATACAATTTATCGTCACCAAAACAACGAGCGGGTTTCAGCACATTTTTGATTTATACGAGTATCGCGAACTGCTAGCCAAAGATAAGGAATTCACAGCGGACACGGTTTAAAATGAAATATTTCCTGTCACTTAGCTTCGTTGAACGAAAATCAACAAAATATCTGAAGTTAGCTAACAATGTGGACGTGGTTGCGCTTCGATAAGAATCTGACACTCGCAAATGTAGAAGTAACTCTTTCCAATTAAAAATAATGTTGTACAAAATGCATAATAACTTTTTAAATGCATTTGGATTCGGTAAATTTTGCAGGCGTCAGTTAGTTTTTACCTAACTATCTAGATTATAAATTAATTAAATATTTTAAAACGGTTCACCCACATGGCTCTGCTCTTGTTGGTTTAAGCGTGATGATATATAGCCTATAGCCTTCCTCGATAAATGGGCTATAATCTAACACCAAAAGAATTTTACAAATCGGACCAGTAGTTACTGAAATTAGCGTGTTCAAACAAACAAACTCTTTAGCTTTTTAATATTAGTATAGATATGATATTATACTACAGAGTGTTATAATCATTCCTGTCTCCCTAATTTTCGGATCCACACATCAGTCACATTCACACCGCGTTTAATCTCCGAGTAGGTAGCGACCTAAATCCGCGTCGTGAATGGTGAAAAAAAGGCGGGAAAAAACAAACAACAATCACTTGCATCTGTATGTTTTAATAAGACACTATTCTGTGGTTAGGTTTTGATATTTGAGTAATGTGTTTGAGAGTGGATTAAATTCACTTTATTTAGTTAATTTTTTGAACTGTACGCATAATATTTAAGTTAACTAACTACTTATACATATTGTTCATATCTAATTGTGATGAAAAATGTGGCATTAATATATTAAAAATATTGGAGAATATTCTTATATTTATTTTATTTATTCACGTTACTTCAAAAGAGAAAATTTAGTACCGAATTTTAAGTCGAAATAGCAACTTCAAAATTATTTCCTCTACATTTTTAGCCGTATTTGTGTATTAAATCAACCATACATATCTAGCACGGTTGGTTTATAGTACTGCAAATATTTACTAGAAATTTGGAATCTCACCTCTCACACAAATCGAATAATTTACTACACATACACTATCTATATTATAGTAAATATATACAGATTTTATTAATAGTATTTAGTTATAAATGTACCTAAAAGAAATTTTTTTTTTGTTAGACTTCTTTTAACTTTAAAACGGCTGAAGCGGTTTAAAAGATATTTTCGTATTTTAGATTTGTATTCGAGGATTACGACAATACTTGACTATTGAAAATATTACAATGTTGGCTGTACAATTCACAACGTTGGTTGGCACAATAAATGATCCTTCATGTTTGCCGCGATTGCGGCGATTATGAATAAAAATCAACAATTTAGGCCCTCTACGCTACGTGATTGCCTACAACGCTGCCCTTTGTGAAGAGGGCCCATTACTTTTATAAACGAACAGTCTAAACTAGTATAAAACACCTTATTATTTTTTTACCATATTAAACATCATCAGACCATCACCCACGGAAGTCGTCACTCGCAGACACATAAATAATTAGCTACACATAATTCAATCACCACATTCACACTATGATTAACAACTTCCTCGTCGCGTGCCAGACTGCGAATTGCTGGAGAATTTCCGATGTGTTGCATACTAGCTGCGTCTGTGGCTTCACTCGCATTCATTTGAAGAAAAATTAGCCTATTGTTTATACTTAATTAGCTAGCCTTCCTCGAGAAAAACACTATCAAACATTACTTAACCAAATCGAATCTGTTGTTCCTTGTTCCTGAGATTAAACGTCTTCAACAAAATTAATTTCTTCAGCTTTACAGTATTCGTAAGAACAGGTAGTGTATTTTCTCCTTATTAGAAATCAATATCTTTATATTGATTTTCGACTTAACGGATGTCTTTGTGGTTTTGATCTATCCTTGATAAATAGGTTAAATTTTTTACATTAAACAATTTTAATTTTATATTCGAAGCCGCAAAATAACTCGTTTAAATTTAGATACCTATAAACGTTTATTAACTCAAGAAGACTTTTCAGCAATGCCTATGTATCGTTACATAACTGTGCAGTAGTTATTTTAACAAACAAAATCTTTCATATTATAATATTACACGGTATTTTGTATCTAAAAGTAAGAATAATTATAGTTAGAAAAGGTATATTTTGAGAGATTCCACAATTTACGTGTCGGTATTTGCTACGTATGTAGGATCGGGGCCAAATGAAAAACACTTTGAACTTCTTGAGATTTATTTTCGGACCACAATCTTAATTTTTAGAAAACATCTTACAGAGAAACAGCCGTCTTCACCCACGATCCCAATGAAAAGAGAAAGATCATTCCTCATTCGCTCTCTACTTCACATTCACATTCACTCATTGATTCGCTCATAGTTCTTCCATTCTAATCATCGTTCAGAAAGTAATCTTACACGTTCAGAAACATCAATTAATCATACATCTCACCTCATCATCCCACACTCGGCCATTCCTGCACCATGTCTGCCCTCAGACATGCACACACAGTCATCAGTCATTCATCATCATCATCATCTTCCATCATCAGTCATCATAACACCGTATTAACACAAACAATTATAGAGTTATACAAACAATCTTACAAGTATCTTTAAATTTTTTAAACTTTCCGCATAAACAAAAACTTACAAATATCTTTAAATGTTTAGAGTTCATACTTATTAAACAAAAACAAAATCTTACAAGTTTCTTTACATTTTAAAACTTTCAACTTAAACAAAAACAATAGTACCGTTCTACTTTAAATACTCATAACAAAATAAACCTTTAAGAAAACATTACATTTTCAAATAAAATCAAAACTTACAAAACCTTTCTATAGTTAATTACTAAGTTTAAATAAACTTAAAGAAAAACTTTTTCTTACATCTTGTTACACAAAATATAAATAAAGACTTTAAACAATAAACCTTATTGTTTTATTTAACCCATGATTTTTCCTTCTTAGTAGTGTAGTTAACACATACAACTTTAACATGTATCACAAGATAATAATTTGAGCAATAAATCTTATAAAATAAACAAATCTTCCACCTTTCTTTCAAGCATAGTCTTTCATACACATTATTATAGAAAAATATATAAGTCTTCAGAATAACCTGAAACAGATAAAAATGTTAAGGCAAAATAAAACAGTATTCTTACCTCAAACTCGATCAGACCATTTCTTCATAAATTCAGCACAAGATGATGTTTTCTTGGATCCCTCTCCAGTATCACAAACTTTTTCAACATCATACCTATCATTGCCCTTTATTCCTGTAATCTTATATGGACCAATAAATTTTGCTTTTAACTTCATAGATGTTCCAAATTGAGTCTTCTTGATAGCAACTAAATCTCCTATGTTGTATTGTATACTAGGTTTCCTTTTCTTATTATAATTTTTCTTATTTTCTTCTTGTGTTTTTAAAATCTGTTCTTTTGCTTTAATTCTTGTTTCTTCTCTCCGAGCTATAAAACTAGATACATATTCTTCTTCTAGCATATGTACAAGTTCAATATCTTCTTTTTGTCGCATCTTCACTCCAGTAAGCAGTCCAAAAGGTGTTGTTTTGATACTTCTCTGGTAAGTACTATTTAGTGCTCTTTGCAACTTACTTGTATGCTTATACCAGTGTGTAGGCTCCTCTATACTCATCTTGGTAAGTACTGATATCATTGTACGGTGAATACGTTCAACTTGACCATTCCCTCTTGGCACTCCTGTTGTGATTTTAACGTGCTGGATTCCTTCTCGCTCACAATACTCTTCAAAATCTTTACTCGTGAATGCTGCTCCTCGGTCGCTTACAATTCTGGCTGGGTTACCAAATGTCTGTTGTAAAATCTCCATTTTATCTATAGTTTCTTTAGCTGATACCGTCTTCACTGGGAATATCCACACAAATTTTGTGAAACCATCAACAATAGTGAGTATGTAATTATACTTTTTCTTCGTCTCCGCTAGAGGCCCTATGTGATCGCAGTGTAAAGTGTGCAGGGGTCCTTCTTCTTTAGAAATAGGATGTAAATAGCCTTCTTGTTTACCTTCTTTTCTGCTGCCCAATATACAAGGAACACATGACGCCAATAGATCAGTTACCTTCTTCTCTAAGTTTTCAATATAATAATCTTTACTAATCAGTTCTATAGTCTTCTTCTTTCCAAAATGTCCATTTTCATGTGCTTTTCTTATAATAAAATCCTCCATTTTTCTGGGAACAACTAGGGACTGCTCTGGCCCTTTGCGTAGTAAGCCTTGATAAATACAATAGTCATTGTATGTCTTTCCGTCTTGCAGGACATCAATAATAGCTTTCAAACCATCGTCGCTCTCCTGTGCACATTGCAATTCTTTATGCAGGTCCATAGTAATCGCAGACACATATGGATTTCGACTCAATGCATCGGTATGTCGCATCTTACTACCGCTGCGATGTTCAACAATAAATTCATAATCTTGTAGAAGTAAAATCCATCTTGCTACTCTAGTACACTGCACCAGGTCTTTCTTCTTTAAAGTCATCTCAAAAGCTTTGCAGTCTGTTACAATCTTAAAAGGTTTACCATGTAAGTAATGTCTGAACTTTTTAACGCCTTCTATGATAGCTAAAGCTTCCAATTCATAGCTTGTGTACTTGCTTTCTGCGTCTGATGTTCTACGACTCATGAAATGAACAGGATGCAGTTCTCCGTCTTCGCTACTTCTTTGCATTAAAATTGCTGAATATGCTATATTCGACGCATCAGTGTGTAATTCTGTTTCATCATTGAAATTATAAATCTTGAGTACAGGTGCACTCGTTAAACTCTGTTTAAGCATGTTAAAAACTAATCTGTGTTCATCATAAAACTTAAAATCTGCATCTTTCTTCAATAAATCTGTAAGTGGTTGAGCAATCTGAGCATAATTTTCAATAAACTTTCTAAAATATGAGCACAGTCCTAAGAAACTGTGTAACTGCTTGATATTCTGTGGTTCTGGAAATTTGAGTACAGCTTCAGTCTTGTCAGGGGAAGGCATGACCGTTCCATTTTCAATCACATGTCCGAGATACTCAACTCTCTTTACTAACAGCTGTGACTTCTTCCAGTTGATATTCAATCCATATTCTGATGCTCTTTGTAAAACTTGTTTCAGTCTCATAACAGCTTGCTGTTCATCTCGAGCTGGAATCAACAAATCATCGATGAATATTATGATAATTCCCGATGCAATCATATCTCTGAAAATTGTTGTTATTAATCTCATAAACACTTTAGGACAAGTAGCTAACCCAAAAGGTGCTCTCAAAAATTCATATTGTCCTGTCGGGGTGACAAAAGCTGTATATTTGCATGACTCTTCATTTATTTTCAAATGAAAATATCCATTCTTTAAATCTAAGGCTGAATACACTTTAGCGCTTGCTAATTTATCTATAAGATCGTCTACTATTGGAAGAGGATATTCATCTTTTAAAATCTTTTTGTTTAACAGTCTGTAATCAATACAAATCCTAATTGAACCGTCTTTCTTTTTTACCAATACCAGAGGACTAGCAAAATCTGAATAACTTACCCTTATAATGCCGTCTTTTAACCATTCTTGAATCTGCTTGTCAACCTCGTGCTGCTCCTTAGGTGACAGTCTGCGTGGCCGCTGTGCAACAGGTGTCTCATCCATCAAAGTAATTTTCAGTTCCACTGGAGCTTCCTTTGTTTGCTGTGGCATGTAGCTGTCAACTAACCTCACTACTTCATCTTTCACACTTTCATTACTTACTGTACCTACAAGATCAACAGTAGAGAAAAAACAATTAATTTTCGTCATCCAACTTTCACCTTTCGGAAAAACAAACACTGTTCCTTCATCCATTACCATAAAAACATTGCTCAAGAACGCACGACCTACAATAGCACAGTAAGGCATACAGTTATTAGGTACAATATAAAATGTTTCTTGTTCGAAATCACGCCCGTCTATTCGTAACTTCACAATACAATGTCCAAGTGTTTTCACTTTTGTACTGCCGAGTCCGGTGAGTACAACATCATTGTCGTATTTTGGGGTACACATTGATAAATAAACGTCCTCGTTGATCAAATTCACGTCGCTACCACTGTCCATGAGCGCTGTGGTTTCAGTATTATTCAAAATTATTTTTTTCAAACGACTTTCTTCACTTTTCTTTATTATTTCGTCATTGTTTACAATCTTCATAACCTGTTGAGACTTGTCATCTGTCAACTGATTAATAGAAACTTCATTGCAATCATAGTCAATCATTCGTTCATTATTTCTTAAGCCGCCATCTTGACCGACAAACTTCAGATCGAAACTTGATTCGCCGACAGATCCGAACATCGTCCTTTTCATACTTCCAATTTGCTGTGATTGAATCTCGTTCTTATCGCCGCCGCTTGCGCTGACGCCATCTTGTTTATGAATGCTTTTGTTTTCAAATCTTGATGCGCCTGATTTTTTCAAATCACATGCTGATGCTATATGTCCGTATGAGTTACAACGAAAACATTTAGCTCCTTTTTCTTTGTTAGGGCAGCTTGATGAGGCATGCCCGCGATCGCCACAATTATAACAACGTAATGTGTTTCTTACATGAGATGAATTCGAATATACACTTGTAGGCTTATCTTGACGGTCTTGACTGGGACTAATTTTATTCGTTTTTGACTTTACTAACTCATAAATTTTCAGCTTTTCTTTTAATTCCGCATACGTTTTAATTCCATATAGCATAATCTTACTGGATTCATCATCAATAATACCGTCAACTATGTACTTTATAGTCACGTAATCAGCTAATTTGCCGCGCTTACCCATCTCCTTCATGATAAGTAGATAATCAATGCAACTTTCGTTCGGCTTTTTCGTTCTCGCACTCATTAATTCATGTACCGTTTTCGTATCCCACGTAGATGGAAATTCCTTTACTATTTCTTCCGCCAGCTCCTGCCATGTCTTGAATGGTCGTTCCGATTTAAGCCAAAGAAGCGCCGTCCCGCTTAGTGATCGCCTGGCAACAAGAAGTTGCTGTAATGGTGTCCATTGAAATATTAATCCATTATCTTCGATATCTTGAATCCACTTGTGTACAGGGTAATTAGAGTCTTGTCCGGTAAATTTCGGTATAAGGTCCGCCGTCATGAATAGTGTGTTCTGTTGCTGCTGTGTGTCGCCGCCATTTTGTTTAAATTCTTTCCTTCCTTCGTCTTCAATATTAAAACTGCTGCTGTTTCTCTTGTCCTTTTTTCCCATCTTTGCGTCTTTCTTATAGTTGTCGTCTTATTGGAATACGTCTTATTAGTCGTCGTCGTCTTGTTAGCATGAAAAGTTGTACCACGCCGCGCCGCCTCGCCCGGTGAGATAACCTAACTTTCCCGCCGATCGTCTTTCCGTCGTAATCTTTGATTTTCCTCTTTCAATTGGACGAGCCCCCAAGATTGTAGGATCGGGGCCAAATGAAAAAACACTGCACATCCCGGACGAGCGGACGTATGCAATTAGATGATATTTTGAGAATGCGTCAGTTATGTGCTGACATTTATTAATAACTTCACTGAAATTCATTCAGTTCCAAGTTTTAATGAACTACTAAATTAATACTTTGAATTTTTTTACATAATATTAATTGTTATTTATATTCACAAACCATATTTTCAATGCGCTCTCGATAATGCAAAGCTACAAAACTTACCTGAAAAGAAAACATAAATTATTAATTAAATTAATAATAAAGTTATCGTTATCCATACATAATATTATAAATGCGAAAGTAACTCTGTCTGTCTGTTACTCAATCACGCCTTAACTACTGAACCAATTTGCATGAAATTTGGTATGGAGATATTTTGATACCCGAGAAAGGACATAGGCTACCTTTTATTGCGAAATATGTACCACGGGCGAAGCCGGGGCGGACCTCTAGTATACAATAAAGGTAGGTTTAGGTATCCCTTTTTCTGTAAATTCTATTGTCAGATGACATTTACTAGATAGTAACGATGATAATACAACAGTTAATGATTGTTATGCTTTCTCCATTACACATTTTTATAATACACATTCAATATTCATACAATATTACAATACAATCGATCACAAATAACGTAAAAAAAGCCCCTTTAAACAGTCATCATGCGACAAAGCAGACACGTACACGGCTACAACACTCGCAATGTATTATTACGTTTTAAATTAGAGTCCAAGATAAATTGCTATCGTACGAGCACGACACGACAGCGGCACGTCCACGACGCGACCGCATACCTTGGCACGGAAATATCGGGCCAAAAAGTAGACAATGGATCGGTTTGTGTAATTAAGCGTCGGCATTCGTGATCGTTGGCAGAAGGGATTAACAATAAGACGATCGCTGGATGGACGTAGTGTAGGCGATTTTGTTATGTGGTAAGAGATAGCTAGGAGACTGATCTATAAATGGATTGGTACCTACTTATGTTATAAGAAGGATATATATTCGTCTATATTTATAACGAGTAAACTTGACGAGTACTGGAACGATTTTAAAAATGATTTATTTTATTTCGGAATACCTTGATCTACAATCGATATCGAAGCCAAAAAATATATTTTTTAGAATTTTGTCTGTTTGTCTATCCGGGCTATACTCAAAAATACTATTGCATGGATTTACTTCTGCATGAATATTACTTAACAGGTCGTGTCAACATATTATATACTATAATATATATCATCACGCTAAAACCAATATGAGCGGAGCAATGCGGGTAAAACCGCGGGGCACAGCTAGTATTAAATATGAGTAAACTACTACCTTTACTAACCCTTCCATATGCGTGTGACGTAATATGTCATTTAGCACATATCACCGTACTATCAAACTACCCTCACATTTATCTCAAATACCCAACACTAATGATATCTCTAAACTTCTCATTTAAACTACATAGGTATATGAATCATCAACATATTAAGGCATAATGCCATTTCACACTAACAGCGTGTAAACGCCCGAATTACTAATAAAACCGTTCATATCCCATTTCGCTTGCTTGCGTGATTTTACATCATATCCAAGCAAATGGATTAACACGGCAATCTAGCTTTTTACAGCCTATAAAAAATGTAACAACGTTTTGATTTTTTCAGTGCTTAATAAATTACGTTTTCTTAATAAAAAGACAGTCAATTTGTAATTTTACAGGATTTTAGCCCAGTTTTATGACTCCATTTATTTAATTGCGTCGTAAAAATGTTCTGTCAACGTCAAATGATGGTTCATATGAAACGTTAAATAAAAATTATAGTCGTACACGCATGCTATAATATATACATATTTACATGGTAAAATAATTTTACTATGAACGAAAAAAATCTGCTGTCTAAAATATCAAACTTTTAAAGGTAAGAAATATTCAGTGCGATTCTACTACATAAAACGTTACAATTTTCAGCGCGATTCTAAACGCTACATAAAAATCTTAAAATGTATGTGTAAATGACTCTTACAGAAATATATATAGGTACATATTACGCATTATCTTTAACCAAAACCTACTTAATTAAATTCCGATGAAATTATACACACAAATAATGCACAACCCAATATTCATTGAAAACACCTTTATCCTTTATCCAAACTACACCAAACATCATCCTACACCCAACTATAACCCGCCCAACTTATGAAGTACCTTTATAATGAATAATGGCCTACAACTGTAACACGTAATTAAACGGTCGGATTACATGGAGATACGTTTAGACGTCCTTTCGGGCATTACCGGGGTTCCGCATAATGTTTGCTTGAGATTACACTTGTAGTATAACCTTTGTACCAAATGTTGATGGTTTAAGTTATGTTTTGGTATGAAACCAGCTTGATTACATAGTCTGCATCTATACATAGACATACATATTTTCATGGACAATTCATTTTACAATAAATATATACCTAAAAAAGATCTGTTATAATGTAAATATACTTTCGAGAAAATGATAGTAGCTGATTTTTTGTAATTGTTTAAAATAACTAAATTTATATGTTATATCCCGCTTAAATTTACAGCAATTAGAAATAATTTGGAAAATCCAAAAGTGCACGCCTCATAATTTTTTTAAATAAATATTTATTAATTATTATTTTTGTTTATTTAATAACAATTAAACCACATCGAATCAGACCCTGAAAAATGAAAGGGTTCTATTCCTGAGCATACTCAAGCGTAAGAGAAAAAAAAAGACTCGATTAGTAAAGTATTTCGGTCGCTATCGTGTTAACAAGAAAAAGGATCCGCACATACAGACACACGGACGTCCAAGACAGAACTTTTTAAAACTGTTTTTTAACTAGTTTAAATAACAAAAATGACATCAAAAATATCATGAACGTTAAAAATAGTGTTTTTTCTTAATATGTGTGTGTATGTATTATCTTACAAGTGCAATGTATGATACATAAAGACATTTTAAGTTTGAAAAATCAGATGTTTTGCGCGAAGTGACAGTAGTACCCACCTCAACGCTTCGCTTATGAGGCGTGCAATAACACACGCTACAAATAGAGTACGAATACACCTATTAACTGCCGTATTGGACTTTTCCTTATATCGCTAAAAACATTAATCATTAGACAAATTAAGAAAACAACGCATACCTTTGAATGTCATACCAATCCATCACAACTTGAAGGTTCTACACCAAAAGGGCATAATCAACACACAGGCACAAACAATTTAATCCCATGAGAATCCCTTGGATTAAATATGCCATGCATGTCAAAGTGAACCCTGTCAGATGACATATTCACACGACGTAAGTACCTACTACATACTTTTAGAAAAAATACGGCTTTAAATATGTAGGTACGACATAGTGAAATTAATGAATCCAGCTGTATTAAAAAACATCAGTTTTTCCGCGCGGTTTCTATATGGACGAACCCGCAGGAAAAAGCAAATATATCTATAGATTATGGTACATATAAATAAGCTAGCTGACATTCATAAGCACGCATCCTTCCATATAAAAAACGTATCTTACTTGAACGCGTTTCCAGTGCTAAGCTATATGAATAAATAAATATTTCCGGACAATTTTCACACACGGCACGATCTGATCCCATACTAAGCTTTCGTTTGTGTTATAGAAACCAGATAGCTGATAAACATACATATATAATAATTTTAAATAAATATTTATATATAGATAACTAGCGGTCCGCCCCGGCTTCACCCGTGGTACATAATATTTACGTTTTCTCTACATAAGAACCATCCTCGTACTTCAAGGAATATAATAAAAAAAGAATTATCGAAATCGGTTCAGCCGTTCTCGAGTTATGCGCTTACCAACACATTTTGCGATTCATTTTTATATATAAGAGAAGATTAACACCCAGACACAGAGCAAACATCAATGTTCATCATAATATTTTCCCTGGGTGGGAATCAAACCTCTGGCTTGGAAGGCAGGGTCACTACCAACTAAGTCAACCGGTCAGTCAATATATATGTATCAGTGGATTGGTGGATTTCAAACGCATCCTACAGCAACGTAACATAGCACATCTCTGGTGGAAAAGCACCCTAAAGTCGGCATTTTGTTCTGGGACCGACGCAATTTCCCGCCAGCTATTGCAATTGCTGACTTTCCGAGATGAGATTAGCGCGTTCGAGCAAACAAACAAACAGGTTCTTCAGCTTTATAACATTAGTACAGATTCCTCAATAAAATATCTATTGAACGCAAAAATAATTTACAGTATACAATTTGTTTATCTTTCTTTTTTTATTTCATAGCCACTAAAGTCTCACTATCCATATTAACTAAGTTAAAGTTCATTATTAATCTATAAAAACTACTTTTCCATTACTTTAAAATAATGTATTAGTAGTAGTAAAACCAACACTTGCGAATTGCGATCAGATAATAGAAACGCGATATAATATCAATTTCCTCTCGACGCGTCCGTTCGCGGCGAGCGTTCAAAGCGAACTGGCGGAAATTTAAAACTACTCGCCCGCTACTTTTATCTACCGTCCACATCTTTAATTATTTGTTCCATTACAACCGAATAACTACACTTACTTACCTAAATACGTCAGTACGTATCTGTATGCTTAGATCTTTAAAATTATGCAATAGATTTTGATAGTTTTATTTTTTATTTTTTAATAGATAAGGGCGATTCAAGATGGATGGTTTTAGTATATAATTTACATGTAAGACAAAGCGTGCGAAGCCGGGGGCGGGAAGCTACAATAATTACTTTACCATTCCCGTTAACAACAGACGTTTAATTAAACAAAGATTTCGAACATAATAACTGTTTACGTTAATAAAACAATTGCTAATGCTCCCGTTTCGTACATTTGAGTACGCCAAATAGATTTAGCACAAAGACTGAGTGACGGGCTAAGTACGAGCGCTTTTGTGCAGCCTCCGGAGCCTCCATTCAAATTAGCTTGCTACGTTAGTTATTTATTGTGACGTGGTAATGTTACAATATCATAATGTCGTGTTGTCATAATATAAGGTGACTAAATTAAAACAATAGGTGTACGAGAAATACTAATTTTCCTCATTTGTATTATCTACTATCTCCTAAGTTACTAAATAAAGCGATTAATAAGTTGCTAAAGACAAATTTGGAATATAAATAAATAATAACAAATAGATCTTTATTTCAGACACAAAATCCATAATTATATAATTACAATTTTGAATATGTTAAATACAATTAACTATTTCAATTGAAAAAAGCATTACTTTTTAACTATTTACGGTTCTTATTCAGATGAACATATACTTAAGATTTAAGAATGGGACTGTTCAAGTAGGACAGTGTAGATAACATTTTGTTATTAGTTCAGGGACCTACATTTTTTATAAAATTCAACAGCCCAAAACACATCTACGGAACTTAAGAACTCTCATGAACATTCTGTAGAATCAAGAAATCTTCACCCAATATATTTCCAGCATAAAAACAAAGCAAAACCATACAATCGTCCGTATCTCCTTGTCTCGCATAAATCCCCTCACACCAACGATAACTTTCGCACCGTCAATTATAATTCACACTATAATTAAATACAAATAAACAATCTCGCTAATCCGTTGATTGATACGACTAGCACTTTTGACGTACACACAATCAAAACCGTGCGACATTTAGTTAACATCAAACTTTTGGCGGGTAGCCAAGAAAATACTTCCACCCGTCAAAGCAAAACGACTCTTATTCTCTAAGCAATAGGGTCGAGAATGTGTTGCTATTGATCCTTATGGCGTTTTGATAGCATTACGCCCCTCTATCCAGATTGTCGTTCAAACTTCAGAGTGCTTCAACACCATGTAGAGGCTTTTCAGCTTGAGGCAGCTTCGGCGACATGATGCGTCGTTTGTCACAAAAAGGAATTGTTCGAGCACAAAACGAGTACTAAGCGATTCACTACATAGTATAAAACCGAGTCGCTTTCTCTGTCCACATGTATGCTTAAATCTTTAAAACTACGCAACGAATTTTGCAAAAAATATGTTTCTTCCTTTGTTTATTTGTAGAGAAACGAAACTAAGTACTAATGTGCTCATTATTTATTAATTTTACTAGAAAACTTAATTACTCAATACTGTCAACCAAGGAAAAGCGGACTTTTTACAGACACAACCTAAAAACACCAAATCAACACCATCACACACACATACAGTATACACAATACATACCTACATATATTCCCACTGAATCATTTCCATCTATAGGTAGTAGGTACATTACATCGCTTGCATCCATAAATCACTACTAACATAAAGATAGACTTGCTCGTCCGTCCGTAACAATGCAAGACGGTAATATATAGCCACATTACCGACGCAACTGGTTGTAGATAACTTATCGGAAACTTGGTGACATTGAGCGTATTATATTGTTAACTAGCTGACCCGCGCTACTTTGTCTGCTACTGGTAGAAATATTTTTGCAGCATTTCATGGATAAATGTACTTTGTAACACAAATAAACTTTTCTGAAATAAGCACGTTCGACCAAACACTCTTCAACTTTACAACAAAAGCATTTATAATACAGCTTAAATAAAATCGTACAAAACACGATATATAGATAGATGTAATTTATTTAAAATCGCATATCTTGATTTTAAATTCTTACTAATTTCTAATCATTATTTAATACTTAGGATTCTTAGAAATTGTTTGTAATTATTTAAACTTTAAAAATGCAAACATACGTCCAAGTTCCTATTTCAATAAATACTTTCATTAAAAAGTGATATTTTAATCATTAGGTATATTAATTTTACTTTGATACTTTATTTAATTTCTTGTTGTTGTAGTGTTGGTATTATTTCCAATAATTATAATATACATTAACGTAGATGAAACTAATTAAATCCCACCACACAACACAACACACGTTAATCCACGCAATCACACATAGCTTTAAGTTTAAATCAAAGCTTATAGTTTCACGTAAAACAATATATTCAGTATCGATTGCTTCTATTTTAGCGTGCGATATCAAATGCACTGCATAACATTACGATTTAATAGAATAGCGTATGTATGCGTATGGTTCTAATATAGGTGATCTTTTACAAAAAAATTATAGGTAAGTTTTGTGTTATATGTTAGCCGTTTACCTAATTAAATGGAATAATAAACTGAACAGGTTATAGAGAAGAAATCATATTGAATAAATAGCGTTCTATTTGCACAATTGTAATAAAAACCGGATTCCTATCTAACTTTATTGTTACTTCTTACATCTTACAACAAATTATATCCACAATAGAATCTAGAATGATTTGCGAAATAGCAAATTCTTTCTTTTTGATATTATTTTGCAATAAAACATCTTAGAACAGAAAGGTATATTACTTTTCTATTTCAAGCATAGAAATAAATCACCTCAATATAAATTAGAGTGCCTAAATGGGTCTCATTCATTTTAGAATATATTTCGAATAGTTGATGAAAATAGTACAAGAAATATTACTTTATCATTATTACATTTTCATAGAATGTCTATCGTACTATGCTATTGTTCGGTATCAAAAGCATAGTTCGGGTGTATTTTCAAAAGTTTCTTAATGACATGATGTAACTTCATACCTGGGAGGTTTTATAAAACATAGGATATATTTTTAATAACTTCTAATATTTATCCCATTATTCTTAATGCAATTATCATGCGTGAGATTACATATACCAACGATATAGAATACATTTAAATCAATAAAATTAACAAAACCTTAAAAACCATTTGCCTAAATTAAAAATAAGTATGGACCTAAAGCCGACCCTTGGGGGACACCTCAATACCATTAATAGAGCCAGTTGAACAAGAAACACACGAGGCTATCTTTCAGCGCCATTAGGCGATTGAACGATACACGTTTTGTTTGCAACACCGATGCATTCTCGAGTATTGTTCACTGGTGGTTGTGGCGCAAGGAAAGAGCGAGAGCGACTTTGTCAAATGCGTAACTTGAATCTTTCCGTTGTTGTACCTAAGTAAAAGTACAACATATTTAATCCTATCAAATCTTAGCCATCGACAAAATAATGCCTAATGTATACGGTTGCAAAAATAAATTAACAAATCGTGTCTAATTTAAAGCGGATTAAGAATAATTTTAATTAAGTTGTACATTTTGCCGAGTCTACACGTTTAACTTATCATTTATATTTTCGATTGATAATATTCTAGTGCATGTAGATAATATTGTATTGAAATATATTCAATGCTGATCTTATTTACTCCCTCAAATCGTGTTATATATTTTTTTCAATAAATTATCAAAATCGCTACAGTCCATGACTCACATCTTGCATACTGTAGACTGTAGAGTAATAAAACCAGACAACAAAACGCCATGTGATCCGCTTATTTCCCTGCGTTTTCTTTTGCATCGGACGTGAAACCAATCATTTATAGTTTTCCATTCAACAGATATAGTTAGCTACACTCTTGAATACTCTTATATAAAAAAAGTACTCGATGTAATTTTATTGTGGAATTTTAAACTAACAACCTTATACATTTTTTATTGGTTGTTCAATTTCCATGATAAATTACCGACTGTTTACGTTTAGTGAAATCAAAGACTACATACTTTTGATTTGCAACCAACGAGTCATTTCCTTAGAAACTAACAAATAATCAACATGAAATGTACGCCTTCACAACTTACAAACTTAACAAACAACACCCATTACCACAACATTAAAAACTCATGAGCGTCATCTTAATCTAACCGAAGCTTGATAATCTCGCGATAAACCTACACGATCCTACAATCATAAACATTATAATGTATTTAGCGAACACAAACCAGAGTTCAAACAACATCACACAAATTGAATTATCTAAAAACAAAGTGAATGAGCGGAACATAAAGTTGGTCGATAAAATTAGCCTTTCGGAGACGGCACTCGAAACAATTTGCGTCTAGAGTTAGGTGCAACTGAGCGTTAAATATGGCCGACACGGCGACCGTTCACATCCAGTGGCTTTAAGTGAACTTGATACTGGGAATAAAAATAGATTAGTCGCAACAATGTTAGAACGAAACGAGAGAATATATATAATTTGCAGTTTTAGAAGATGGATACGTTGCGGTGTTTTATAGAAGCTACGCAATGAAAAATAAGCGTGTGTGCCGAGCACACGTGTCAGAAGTGAAACTTCTTTGGCAAGATTTAAAGATAGCAAAATCGTCGCCTTACTACATGACGTGACGGCATTGCCATGACAAGACCATGAAATTTTACTCGCAACGCGCCTAAATAAATTTCACTTAAAAACGTAATTTAAAGATGACAAGTACAATTAAAATTTAATACTTTAAATAAGGTGGAACAAAGAACATTAAAAATTCACTACCTACTTGCTTTTAGCGGTCTTGAGACAGTGATTCTGCCAATTAAATTGAATTAACTACGAAATTGCTAAAAGCAAACTTCAGATTCTGAAATATGTATAATCTTGGAAAGGATTTGAGAAAGCAAACTCGTGTCTTCTCGTAAGATATAACACAAATTAAAATAAGACATTAAAGTAATTAGCTGTAACTGTTAGAATTTAATACTTTTGTAGCAAACCTCGAATTCTTATCGTAGCAATGCAATCAGACCAAAAGCCCTTCAAAATAAAATGTTGCAGAGGAATAACATAAATTTAAGAAGCAAGAAAACAGCACAACATTTATATATTACAATATAAGATCTTATCTATACTAATATTATAAAGCTGAAGTACTGGTCCGATTTGAAAAATTATATCGGTGTTAGATAGCCCATTTATCGAGGAAGGCTATAGGCTATATATCATCACGCTAAGATCAACAGGAGCGGAGCAACGCGGGTGAAACTGCGGAGTAAAGCTAGTTTACAATAAATATTTAATTAAAACATCACAAATGTGCTACAACAAGCGATACGGCATCTTAACTTCCATACCAACAATTTTACAATTCAACTCAACTTGCGAAACGTTCCGCTGTTCGCAAACAGTTTACAGCGTCTATTCTACTAAATTACGCGAAAAGAATATTATTCCGTACAGATACTACGAAATAGTTTCCATTCTAGACGGGTTTAATCAACCCTCCTTGCTGGAATACTTCGAAATACTTTAGGGACCGATTGTCTTGGATTTTATGAAGAAATAAGCTGTAGTTCGTGGTTTTGTTTTATTGGCTATTGCTTATGAAGGAGTCATTGTTGAAATCTGACTTGTAGCTTGAAATAATAGATACAATAACATACAAAATGAAGTCAAGACCTAACTTCTTTAAATAGTAGGGGTAGATTCGATTCAATTTCTAGTGGTTTATTTAATTTGATAGTAATATACCTTAAAAATAATTACTGAACCAGTAAAATACAGATAGAAAGAATACTGATCCACAGATCAATTTGTTTTTCCAGCAAATCCAACAGGTTTATTTATTACGGTGAAAATTAGTAATCTAACACACATAATTCAATCACAGGGATATATCGAGGAGATCGTTAATACACAGGCACATAGAGAACCACTTTACATAGACTCCAATAACCCATCACATACCTATCTAGCTCATAACACACAGATCATGATAATCACGAACCAATCAATAGCAATTGGCCGCAACAAAGACACAAAACAGGGTATATCCTAATAGAATTATTCATTACCGTAACACAATTATAGTGAGACAAGTCTCTCGTCCCGGTTCCACCCATATTGCTGGGCGATAAAAATAATTATTTTTACCAAAATATTAAACCAAACAAAATTTAAATGCGACCAAACAACTAGCTTTACAAAAATATCATCAAAATCGAGAACCTCCTTCTTTTTCAGTCGGTTGACATTCAAATCAGTTCAATAGATCCAGAGATTACCATCTACAACGACACAAACTCACAAACTTTACTACAAATATTAGTACTAGCTGTGCCGCGCGGTTTCACCCGCGGATAAACGAATGTGCAAATGCAAGTACATATTTATATAGCTCATGTGGTATTCTAATGTTCTGATTCAGTGACCTACATTACTGTATAGTTTAATCCAAATTCGTTCAGTGATTTCCAGAGAAAGAATAACAAAAATATACACATCCACACAAACTTTCGCATTTATAACATACATAGGATAGATAGAAGCGAGTATACAAGAACCACGCTGAACGTAATCACGGTTATCAACTCGAGTATTGAGCCCTCATTACCCGCCGCCCTTTGTTTCCCTATTCATGGAACGGTTAATATTTTAACCGGGTTACAGAGAGTTACAGTTTCTTACGCTTACCTATATAACTTTGAATCTTATCTAATTATACCGGATTTGTTTATGTTTCGACGAGAACGGGCCTGGTTAATCTGATGGTGTGAATTATGAATTAAAACGCTCTCGAGCGGTTATATTAATGGTCGTAAAATTTACAGGAAATTATATTGCCTCTTAATGTAGATTTACTTTCAAAATCAAAATTTAAAGTTTTTATTTAAATACTAAAATAATATAGTTTATCGCGAACAGACAGACAGAAGCGGAGGAGGATATTGTTTTACTATTTTCTTCACTGATGGGTATGAAAAATATATGTTATCTGATTCTTAGACCTACCCGATATGCGCACAAAATTACATTTGAATCGGTCAAGCCATTTCTTAGGACTATAACACCACGAGACAATAATTTTATACAATCGAAGATACTTAATACAAAATCGATATTCAATATGAATATTAACTAACATGCTACGAATTTACTTTTATCTATTTCAAAGAACAGACAGGTTTATTTTTAGCAAACTATAACAGCATGAAAAGTCGATTCACGCGTAGACGCCCAACTTGATAGTTGCTACGACGACAGCTACGTGTCCTACGAAGCGTTACGATTTAAATTACCTACGAACCAGTGAAGGGTAAATGCTTATTTTATTATCATCAGCGATCCTCAATAAAATCTTTCAAAATGTTTTTTTTTTAATATCAAGGTTATTACAAACAATATTTATTCTAAACAATCTATAGCCTTTACTACTAGTAGTCGACTAGTGGTCAAAATTCGACCATAATCATAAAAACAAGAACACTTTTATGTATGTGTTGGGGTGTCGTGTTGTGGTAGGCGTGTGTCAAAAGCATTGTAGTGTGTGCGATATTAATATTTTTAATTAATTTTAAGCTTGATAGTTTATTTAGAAAATATTGGACGGAGGAGTATATTTCATACTCCTCCGTCCTAGAAATTTTCATACAGTTTTTGTTCCACGTATAACATTAAGATTATATTATATACTTTCAAACAAGACTATAAACTTCACTACATAAGCCTCTACCCACTTAATAACAACCGAGACAAGACCGTGACGTTAATTTTTCACCTCTCCCTGCGTACTGTAGATAACACGATATTTATAAACTACCCTGTTATCTTTTGTCCGCACGTTGCTATAACTATTAGTAACTATTTATAAGAATATTAGGGAACAACAGGTTGAATGAAAAGGTACAATACTAGCTTAAAACTGTGTGTTTACACACGTAGTCGAATAATATTAGTTTTTGGACTCACCGAAATTCAATTTTTTTTTTATAAAACTATCTTGGGTTTGCACGAATTATAGTTAAATAATAAAAGGTATTTTAATACCTAACAAATTCAGAAATATGCAATATATTTTTCAATCTTGATATTGCGGCGGGCGGTAAGCTAGCAATTTATAAAATTACATTTCTCGAAATCTAATTATTGTCGAATTAAGCTATTTAAATCATCATTTCAAATAGGAACTAATGAGGTACATGTATTTCCATCACACACACTAAGGAGCATATAAATAACTTAAATTATTCTTGGAAAGGGTGGTGTATAGTGTGTAGGTGTCAACTGAAATAGGATGTTGGTATTTAAGCTTAAATGAGCTCTGGTTAGGCCAAATGTCACTACCACTTGAAGCCACTCGTTTCACTTTATGCAGGTTAAAATTTTAATTAATTTCTATCAGGGATTAATAGATATTAAAACAACAAGGATCTTAATATAACTTGATTCGGGCAGAAATTAGTTACTTAATTTAGTTTAACACGGATATAAACAAAAATGATATATAATCGTTTTTATCCTCATCCTTATTTCATTTTCATTTTCATGGGCGGTTAAGTCATGCGACTCGACATAAAGGTACATTAACACTAGACATTTATAGCCAGTTTAATAACTGTTGTGTCAGTGAAAACGACAAATAATGTAATGAAACATTATATCAATTCTTTAAAAAATCACTAATTTACACACACCTTTTCAGTATAGCGTTTGATACATCTATTTCTACAGCAAATCATGCGATAATTCTGAACATAGATTTAAATGGGAGCCAACGATCGCGATCCGTAACGAACCGCCCGCTACACGCCATGGGCGGTCGAGCGTCGCGACACGACATAAAGGTACATTTACACTAGACGACTTATAGTCAGTCTAACTTCTTACTATGTTCTGTGTAACTTATCAGTCAATGTATGAAATATGCTATCAGAGACTTTTACAGTCAGTGGTGATAATTAATACCAAGTTTGCATTTGTCGTAATATGTTTATCGTATTAAAAAAAACTTTCAGTTATAATTTGTGATTATTGGAAGTAAAACTAAGCACGCAATTTCAAATAATAACAAACAGATTTAACAGTAATATAACAGTCTCACACATAATTTTCCCAACTATTTTATAACAGTATGTTGAAAATTTGAACACAAGCGCCGTCTGTTTCATTCGATTCAGCTATTCCTTACAAGATAAGGGAGGCGCAGTCACGCGAGTGATGTAAGGGACGTTTATAAGTCGAGACGATTGATTGTATGTAGTATTTTCATTTTTCACTAATGGTGCAGCGGATAGTTAGAATTGTCGAGAGGTAGTGGGTTCGACTGGTTAAAGCATAAAAATGAACCAGATATAAGGCGCATTTCAAATAAAAAAAGGAAATATTATTACATTTTTTGTGTGTTTGTAATTAATACAAAACGATTAAAAAATATTTAATAGTTCTTTCAACAACAGAACGATACATTATTCTTGTCTGAAATACAATTTTTTTTTTTTATAATTTTGTAAATTATTTAACAACGAACAATTCTGAAAATAATTTCTCTAGTAGTAGCTTATAAGTTATGTAGTTATAGTTTCTATCGTAATTTGTTTCTGACCTACATTTTAATCTATTAGGATATAGTGTAAAAGCACCTTTATCTAGCAGATAAATCAGCGTAGTTGCAAGGGATCGTGACGGCCCTGATTAACTACTCGCTCGCAAACTATTTACGGACCGTACTTACTACCTTTTGTCATTGCTCAAGCTATTGTATTGATGCTGCATACCAAAGATGATGCCTACGAGAATCAATATCTTTGTATTTTTCTTTTCTAATTGAAACTTCTTTAGGCGCGTTGAAAGTAAAATTTTAATGTCGCGTCATGGCAATACCTTCACGTCATGGAGTAAGGCGACAATTTTGGTATCTATTAATCTTCGATAGGGCCGATTGATAAAACTTATTCGTCGAATAATGTATAAAACTACCATTTTAAAAACGTATTCTAAGTGCCCGTATTTGACAGTTTACGTGGCATTTTAATATTATCGTGTAATATTTTATTGGACGGATAAGTTTTATCCAAGCATTGAAAAATCGGCCATTATAGGTATTGTATTTTCTTATTTTTTCAATTAATAGTTTAGAAGATATCGATAACCTTTCCTTGTATTTTTATTTTTGTCGAAATTGTGAGAACTTTCAATCTTACTTACAAATAATGTGGAATAGATGCATCTATAGATATTCAACTTACCTGTAACAAAAAAATAATAAAAATTAGTATTTAACAGAATTGTATTAATTTAAAATACACAATATAATAGAAATTAACCTAATTGTTTACTTGCAAAATCAAAACAACATCTACTTAGTTCCTATTGTGACAAGACTTCCAGAAGTTTCAATTAAATTTCAAAGTATTAAACTCAATTAGTGTATTTTGAAGGTAATTTTAAAATATCCATCTAATTTCCTTGCAACATTAAATATATTGTTGTAAATGTATTCAATGTAATATTTCACATCCCCATCAAACAAAATATAAATTATCAACCAATTAAACAAACATAGTCAAATACAACATCAAATAAATAAAAAAGCTTTCATCACCATCTCCTAACCTTTATTTAACCCAATTACCGTAAAACAAACAAAACGAATAGCAAACAATAATAATATGTAATATCTAACCTCGATTACTTTAATAGACACCGCAAAAACACGAAAACTCAATCAAGCCAACATTACGCAAAACTACCTTCCTTGAATAATAAAACACAATGCAATATCTACCTTACACATATACTAATAAAGTCTAAAATAAAATCCAGAACTACCTTTCTTCAAATCTAATACAATAATGCAATGTCTACTTTATCCTGATGCAAATAGAGTCTAAAACTATTTGCATTACTTCTATAGCTACTTCAATTACATCTCTTGCGAAAAAAAACTACCAACTAATTTTCAACCTTATTAACGTTTAATAGAATCTATAATTCCCTGTAATGTTATACGAAGACGCATCTACATTGCACAAACTGTGACGTTTATTACAACGGAATAAGGTTGAAATTGCAATAGCTTTCTTTGAAGAATATACACGTGGGAAGCGACTGGGAGAAAGTTATTTGAAGTAATAGACCGGGAGATACTGACACAAAATTTCGAGTCATTTGTAACAGGATGGCGGTTCTACAGGGGTCTTAGTACGCAATGACAAAAAGAAAAATGATGGTGTGAACGCTGGTACCGGTGGGTTAGTTGCGTGGGCGTTAGTCGAACTCGTCGGAAAAATAGCGAAAGTCAAACGATTTGTAACACAAAAATTTTAGAATTTACCGATAGCCCATAAAAAAGAAGTAGGCGGTAGTGTCATGCCATACTTTTCCGGTATGACTTACAGCCCGCCATACCGACGCGAATGTGTTGATTTAAAAAAAACAATTATTCAACCATTTGTACCAAGCTAACTTTTGCACAGGTAACCATCGTCGTGCAGCCATTTACGAAAATCGCCATGCCATACTTTTCGGACGATTCCAAATGGTCGCCATACCGCCGAAAATCTGCAATTTTTTTTTATTTCGCCTATCTTTTTGTACCAGTATTGCATTTGGCTTTTTGGAGAGTATTTGATAAAATGTGACCATTATTATATTTGCCATACTTCTAGTAGGGGGAAAAAGTGCTGTCATACTTGAAAAATAAATTTATTATTAATTTATATAAGTGAAGATTTCCAACACCTAGATCTTTGAAATTTTGTATTTATATTCGTTGATCCTCAAACTTACAGGAAAAATAAGTGCCATACTGTTACAAATCGTTTGACTTTCGCTATTTTCCGACGAGTTCGACTAACGCCCACGCGACTAAGCCGCCAGTACCAGCGTTCACACCATCATTTTTCTTTTTGTCATTGCGTACTAAGAACCCTGTAGAACCGCCATCCTGTTACAAATGACTCGAAATTTTGTGTCAGTATCTCCCGGTCTATAAAGTCATTATGCACAAGTTATGAGCGAAATAGTTATTTTTTCCGACGACATTTTTTAATTTGTATAATTATAAATACCTACATATGGTGCGGTTTTTAAATGACGATGAGGAAATTTCTTTACAAACGGTATTTTTTTTAATGTGTGAAAGGAAAAACTAAAATAATATAATTTTATATAGCGTGTAGCTTTAACAAGAGGCATTAACAGAAATTATTCGTGTATGTATGTATAATTTCATACTTTACTAATTTACCATAATTTCGAACAAATCCGTACTTATAATTTTACTAGCGGTTCGTCCCCACTTGGCCCGTATGTTCACGTTTTCTCACCATGAGCACCGTCCTCCTACGTCAAGGAATATTACAAAAAAATAATTAAAGAAATTGGTTCAGCCGTTCTCGAGGTTTGCGCTTACCAACACATTTGGCAATTCATTTTTATTATATGTAATGCTATATTATATAAACAATCAATATTGAAACTATTAAACTTATACTAAAATCACATCAAACGCGAACGCATTCACAGTATCACACTATAGTGCAATACATTATCATAGAAGACACGACTTGTGAAATAATTAACAGTTTTTATTGAGATTACGTGTATCGCACGTAACCGAGGGAAAAGTGCATATTGCATTACATCTATAATTACATAGAGGTGTGCATTACACACCTGTGCTATTTACCAAATATATACATAGCATAGTTGTACTTTATAAGTGTAGTTAATCATATTAATATAAACTTCTAAACCATTATTTAATTTTAGTAGGTATCTACGAACATTTGACCTATTAATATAGTTTTCCGCATTCCCGCCATAACGAAATATGGACGAAAAAATTATATTATCGGCGTCATGTTACAAGATTTTACAAGCTTGCTTTAAAAGTTAATTGCGAATATCACAATTATATATCACAATTTTTAGTGCACTTCGCAAATTAAGTCGCAAAAACTAACACGAAATGAGAAATCATAAAAAGATTTATTCGAATATTAAAATCATACGTTATGGTACGGGAGCTATTAACGTTTTAAAAAAAGTCATTCTAGTATAGTTGGGTTTTTGATATACTGTTTCTCTTGCTATTTCGGTTAGAGTCCGCGCTGTCTGGCTGGCGGTAGTGGTTGCGTTTATTAAACACAGGCGCACAGGAAAATATTCGTAATTTAAAGTCATTTATTAACGCGTAATTTTTAATCTTTTGCCTTTAGATAGATCCATCAGACATAAATTTTTTATTGCAAGGCGTTTTTTTCGTTGTTAAATAGGTGCCATACGCAATTTTTTATTTCAAAATAATTAAAATGTCATCGAAATAAGTGAAATTACATCAACATGAGTCCGCTTAAAAGGTAAGTAATAACTTTATTACTTATATTATATTATCCTTTTTTAATACTTATATTGAATAATTAGTAAACTAATATTTTTAATAGATGGTTTCATATTTATTACACACTAGCGGTCCGCCCCGGCTTCGCCTGTGGTACATAATATTTACGTTTTCTCTACATAAGAACCATCCTCGTACTTCAAGGAATATAAATAAAAAAGAATTATCGAAATCGGTTCAGCCGTTCTCGAGTTATGCGCTTACCAACACATTTTGCGATTCATTTTTATATATAAGACTAGATTTCCGCCCGCGGCTTCGCCCGCGTTTTCAAAGGAAAACCCGCATTGTTCCCGTTCCCGTGGGATTTCCGGGATAAAACCTATCCTATATGTTAATCCAAGTTACCCTCTATATGTGTGCTAAATTTCATTGTAATCGGTTCAGTAGTTTTTACGTGAAAGAGTAACAAACATCCATACATCCATACATCCATACTTCCATACATCCATACATCCATACATCCATACAAACTTTCGCCTTTATAATAGTATTAAGATAAGATTTGGGTATTAATATGAATTTGATGATATTTGGTTTTTATCAAGTTTACATTAACGTCCTATTTGAGGTTCGTTGGGAAAAGGAGGCACCATGGTAGATTGTTGCTAAAAAATTGTAAATAGTAAAATGAATATTATACTACATAGTATATCCTTCACGGGGACTCATGTTGATGGAATTTCACTTATTTCGATGACATTTTAATGATTTTGAAATAAAAAATTGCGTCTGGCACCTATTTAACAACGAAAAAAACGTCTTGCAATAAAAAAATTATGTCTGATGGATCTATCTAAAGGCAAAAGATTAAAAATTACGCGTTAATAAATGACTTTAAATTACGGATATTTTCCTGTGCAGATAAGATGCGCACTAATAAACGCAACCACTGCGGCCAGCCAGACAGCCCGGATGTTAGTGAACTTAGCAGATCATTTTTAGCAGATAAAAAAAAAATGTGAGTTCTTATCGCGTGCAGTTGAGTTCTACAGTTC
>CAJQZN010043230.1:0-13086 GCA_907164685.1 Colias eurytheme
TTAGTCACCGTGTGTTTTGAACTAATGTTGCCATTTAAGAATGTTTCGTTATAATAAAATAAAACTTTAAATATTGTGCTAAAAAACAATGATTAATATTGTGAACTAGATACTTCAGATACTTCGTATAGGTATAGGTCTACCAGAATCTGATGGCATATTTATATTTAAGAAACAAAAGATTTTCATGTGGCAACTTATTTGACAAGAATCAAATTGGTTGTCAAATTATTTGTCTTTTTTGCAGTTGATAAATAATTTTTAGGATTTAGTCTAAAAAATCTTCGAAAATGTCGAAAAAGCCGCAATGATCACAAGTAAGAGGTGTTGTTTATAATGTGTATAGAAAAATATTTGATGAAGAAGGGTCAAACACATCACAATTTTCAATTTAGAAGATTTTATTTATAAATTGGACTTACCCGCTTTGATACTTTCAATTAAAAAATATTATATGTAGGTAACTATAATATTGTTTGTTGATTGGAATATAATTTTATGAAAACTTATTACAGGAGTTTCCAATACGGCTATCCGTCAAGTTCAAGCTGTCCAAGTTAATTTTATAATGTGTGTATCTGTTAATACCTACGAAAATAAACATAGTTTTATTTTAATTTAATTTTATTTTATAAAAAATTATAAGTAGTTTTCTATCGATATAACATTGATATTTTCACATGGGATAATGATAATGAACATACAAATATGTGTAAATAATAATATGTATTACCTGTATAAAAGTAATATGTATATTATACATGTAAGTATGTACCTTCATAATATTAAGTGGATATCTCATTATTAAGTACAGTATTGTCCACTTATGTAATGTGACTAATGATATTGAGAACAAACTAAAAAATAAGCAGTATCAAGATCGTTCAGTCCATTTTCCCTAGGGTTGCACACTAAAAATTTTGATTTCCCTAATTGCCATCAGATTCTGGTTTACCTATATACCTACATTCTAATACCAAAATTATGCGAGTGAAGTAAAATATATAAACATAAATGACACTGGAGTGACTGAGTTTAACCACAAAAAACGTCTACAAAACATGTGTATTTCGGTTATTATAAGGCATCGTTATAGGGCTTCAAATTAGTACCTACGTCTTTGTAAGTGAAAGTGAATTGGAGTAACATAAATATATTGTCATAGTCTTATAACAGTTATTAATTGCAAAAGATATTATACACAAAGAAATAAAACTTGATGTGACTGTACAAAAACCCGGTTTATTATTTTTTTATATATATTTTTCCCGTTATGTATGTGTTAATATGATCTATTATAAAATCAATATCTCATGTGTATTGGTCCAACTCAAGTGTTCAGGCCCAACGTCCATAGTAAAATGCCCATTCTCCTTTTATTTTTTATAATTTTTAGTTAGTTCGATTCCCGGTCGAAGCAAGTGAATTTTCGAAAATCGTTGAATGAAGTTACTTTTCTTTTTAAAAATGAAGGAATGTTTCCTTTCATAAAAGTTTGCTATCTCTAGTATGTTAAGTACTTTCCCTCCAGGGCCCATCGAAAATTTCCACCCTGTATATTGTAATATTGTGGCTATAGACTATAAATTATTATAATATTATTACCACGCTAACAACAGGAGCGGAGCAATGCGGGTAAAACCGCGGGGTACAGCTAGTGTATTATTCAGTATTTTAGTGCACTGGATTAAGGTTCTGAATGAAAATTAACCCTTAAAGCTTTACTGTCACTTTTTTAGTACATGTACTTATTGCCGTGTAAATCTTTAACGTTCCAAAAAATCTAGAAAATTGACTATTTCCGCGTCGGAGAAAGTACGATAACAATCCATTATTTTTCTCCTACATGCCAAATATAGAGAACATTTGATTCGTGTGCTAGGTGACTGTTGAATTTAAGGATTCCCGGAATTAGTGATGGTTTGTGTTTCTAGTCAATAATAGCTTAAATGAAATAGTTTCCGGGTTTGATTTCTATTGATTTAACTTTCGGGGTAGATAAGCTGTTGTCTTTGTTATAAAGATTATGAAATATTCAAATTATTCTATAACAAAATATTCGAAATATAGCTGGTCCGTTTTTTGGGACATTGCCGTAGATACAAGTAACTAGGAACCATTTGGCATGTCCCAAAAAACGGACGTTGCCATGATTCGTACTTAAATAAAATATCACTTTTATAGGGTTTTCTTGCTTTAGATTCTTTAATTATAACTATGTAGCATTAATTATTTTAATAAAGTTCAAAATGACGAAAATAATCTAAGATCAGTTAAATCTGTCGGGTCTATAATAAAACCGAACATTTATTTATTTTTAAGCAATAAGGAATTTTCATTTCATTTCAAAACCAGTAGTTCCTCGATCTCCACATGCAGTTTGTCTAGATGTCCTAATCATCAGCCAAATATATCGCTTCACCTTTAGAAAAACCATTATTATTTGTATTAAAATTTAAATGAAACCAAAGGTTGCTTGACACGAAATAAGAAATGTTATTTAACATTCCATGACACATGCAACTAAATAGTGTGATTGAGCTCGAGAGGGCTCAATTTTCATTTTTTATGTATTCAGTGTAAAATTGAAGAATTTTTTGTTATAATAGATAGTGAAAATACTGTGTTACAATAAAATAATAAAATGCTACTTGAAATTGTTTTTAAAATATGTGTTACTTATATTATGTGAATATTTTTTTCTCGTTCTTATTTTATAAGCTATATGACATCGTTGTACCTGTGGTTGTACGTTTTTTGAGACAGCAATGAAGACGGGATTCTTGGCAAAGGCCGTTCAAACGGACATCCTGAAAAATCTACTTACAGAAAATTTGTTTTATTTTTTCTCTACTATAGTATTTTTTAATCAATAACTAATAACTATCACTAAAACCAATTCATATCATACCCAGATGGGTACATTACTTATTTAAGGGCTTGCCGTGTTAAGGGTAGTTAAACAGGTATTTTGAAATTTCTTTTATTTTATTTTTCTCATATTTTAAGTACATTGTTACAATAATAGCTAATCAAACACAACATAATCGAGAAAAAGTGAATTCAGTCAATATTTTTTCACATGATGAGCCAAATTATTGTCAGCCAGCTTTAAATAAAACCATATCGATATCCTATGCGAGTCGGACAAGCGCTTTAGGCGTGTTGAGAGCAAAAGGTCGTGTCATGGAAATACCGTCACGTCATGGAGTAAGGCGGCGATTTTGGTATCTTTGAATCTTGCCAAAGAAGTTTCATATCTAACACGCGTGCTCGGTACACGCTTTTTTTTACATGACGTGTAAACTTTAAATTTATATTTTCCACAATTTTTCCTTTATCTATGCAATAAAGACTGAACAATTTTTGTACAGACATTGTAATAAATGTTATTGTGTTATAGTGTTGGTCTCTTAAAGTTCCACATCAGATGTTCCTAATTTTCAAATTTATACTCTCAGGAAAAAATGCTCATCAGGTGGAATATTTTTTGTTAAGGCTCAATTTTTGCATCTCTTATAGTTTAGGTGGTCTGTTGCAGTTAAATAAATTATAGCCTACTAGGTTTCCGCCCGCGGCTTCGCCCGCGCAGTCAAAGAAAAATCCGCATAGTTCCCGTTCCCTTGGGATTTCCTGGATTACATCATTTTCCCGGGATAAAAAGTAGCCTATGTCCTTTCTCGGGTATCAAAATATCTCCATACCAAATTTCATGAAAATTGGTTCAGTAGTTTAGGCGTGATTGAGTAACAGACAGACAGAGTTACTTTCGCATTTATTTATTTATTTATTTACTCTTTATTGTACAAGAGTCTTATAAAATAAAAGTACAACAAAACCATTCAAAATGTACAAATGGCGGCCTTATGGCTCAAAGCCATCTCTGCCAGGCAACCTTTATAATATTAGTATGTATATGAAGCCTAGACTTAATATCAACAAAAAAAAATCATTTAAATACCTACGTCCAGTACTTAGTTCCCGAGATAAGCGTGTACAAAAAATCAGGCTCTGGTGCTCTAATACTGTTCCTAAATACCCCCCCACCAATTATTGTGTATTTGTGATTATATTATATACCTATTTATATTTTTTATAAGAAAAATTCACATAAATATCTTACATCGCACATAATATGTAATATATAAGTCAGTACCTAAGTATATATAAAGTAAAACAAATACCTACTATCAGTAGATATCTACAGTGACTAGATTATTAACGGTTTCCGATATGGATCAGTTCATACTGAGAATTTAATAAATACGTCCAACATTGACGTATTGACAGACATGTTTATAGTTTAATTCGTGACTTGGACGTGCCTTAAAATTATAAAATGATAAAAAAAATTTGTATAAAAATATGCGATAAATGAACATAGTATCTACAATCGAGATCTGACCAAAGTATGGTACAACTTATAACGACATATTACACCGTTTAACAAAATGTATTTTTTTAAAGTAGATACTTTTACACACAATTGAACTATTTCACGCTCGAGTGAATCTATGGTTTTCTAATATTTCATCGTTATAGAAATCGGTGTCTATGATTGCAACATAATGATATTCAATGTGAATTTTGTGTGAACCAAGGAACTTGGCTTTGGGTGTGGTATGAAAGGTCAAAATATCGGTCAATCGCAATTAAAGGTCGGCAGGAGATCGAATCATTACTGGATAATACTATTCAACCTTAATCTTTTTAATGTCAAGTAATATTTTGCAATTTGTAAATTGTAGGTATATATTTGTGTGGTCCTACAACATGTACTAGTAACCAGTATATAGTGTTAGGTATATTATTTGTGGTAAAACTTAATAATACACTCGTATAATGGCCGTTAAAAGCAACCATTCTGCAGCTGGAACACTGACCTCTATAAGCGTATAGTTAAATAGAGGTCAGTGAGCTGGATGAATTCGAAATTCGGGATTCGAATATGGAACTTAAAACATTCTAGACTACTTAGCAAGTTAGCAGGCGACTATTGCGACAAAAGAGTTTATACTACAAGGAGCATAAGAACATTATAGTTACAGCAATTTATAGAATAAATAAAATTTTATTTGCACTAATAAATAAAGTAGGTAAGCAATAATTTTGAAAGATTAGTATTATGCTGATAAATATGATAAATTATACAAATTACTTAATTCATTGTCTAGATCTCATTATGAATGCGATCTCTTAAGTAGGTATAGGCAGCCTGTAGATGAGATATTTTTTTTTGTAATTATATTGTATTGTTCAATTTATTTAAATGATAATGAAAAAAAATACATATAATAATAATCCGAAAAGTAAGGAAAGTTTATACCTAGTTTAGCTGTAGCCAGAGGTCGTGGGTTCGATTCCCACCTAGGGCAAATATTTGTGTGATGAACATAGTTGTGTGCTCTGTGTCTGGGTGTTAATTATCTATATAAGTAGTTATTTAAAAATATATATATATATATATATATATTTTATACATACAGTGGTGGTCACATAATTAAAGACACTAAGAGCCTATACGCATTATGCGGGTAGCCGCATTGCGGGTAGCCGTCCGGCTGACCGCAAGCACAATTATGTACGTAACCGCAGACCGCACAGTGCGCATAGAAATGAATATTACGTACATAATTGTGCTTGCGGTCAGCCGGACGGCTACCCGCAATGCGGCTACCCGCATAGTGCGTATACGCTCTAAGAGCATTTTACACTACCCAAAACACTTCTCTCAACATTTTTTATCACACTACCATTGGAACTTGTTAAATAATTTCAAAATATTCAGGTATGTGTTGTCTAATGCTAAACTAAATTTTATCTACAGAACTTGTCGGTTTTTTAGATTTAATTCGGTTCATCCTTACTACTAACAGTTTTAACGTAGCAAAGGTCTGGCCATATAATTAAAGACATTAGACTCGCTTATGAGAAATATAAAAAAACATTATTTTAATGAGATTATGTTTCCAACACAAAATGCCTGACGTATTTTTTCAAAACATTTTTTCACTTTTCAATTTTTGGTTGCATGTCCTTTAGCAGTAATAACGGTTTACATCTCTTGGGCATTGAAGTAACTATTTTTGTACAAGTTGCATCACTAATTTGGTTCCATTCTTCGAAAATGATTTGCAAAGTTATTCGACGTTTGATGACCGCTTTGCCGCGACTTCTTTCTTTCTTGATTCCATAAGTTTTCGATCGGATTTAAACCCGGGCTGTAGGGGGGCCAATCCAAAACAGTTACAGATTGGCTCCTTAACAAGCACTTCACTACTTTTGCCGTGTGCTTAGGATCATTATCGTGTTGAAAAGTCCAAACAAAAGGTAAATTTTCCTCCGCATAGGGCAGCATGGATTGCTCTAAAATATACTTGTACTGGAATTTATCCATGTTGCCTTCTGTCTTTTTGACAGGTCCAGAAAACCAAGTCCAGAAAAACAGCGCCACACATTGATATTTCCACCCCCATGTATGACTACTTATTAGTGTATCTTGATTCTTGGATCCATTTCCTTATTGAGATGGCGTCTTACATATTGTTTTCTGACAGAATTAATCATATTAATCTTAGTTTCATGCCAAAACAGCACATGTTTCCATTCTCGTTCAGTCCAGTGTTCGTATTTTGTAGCAAAGTGAAATCTTGCCTTTACATTTTGTTTTTTCAAAAGTGGTACTTTCCGAGATACTCTTCAGTGCAAGTTTTCCTCACACAGTCTCCGTCTAATTGTCCTTGCAGACACTCCCTTCAAGTCTGCTGCACCATACAACTCTGAACTGTATCAGTTTCGACGCTTTAAATGGATCTTTTTTAGCCAACAACACCATTTTTTAATCTTTCGGCCGAGTAGTTTCACTTGGTTTTGATTTTGTGTATGTTTTCGGTCGTGTGGAACATCTTGACAAGTTTTATAGCATTCATAACCATATCCTTGAAACATTTTAATTATCATGGAAGTTAAAAATAATTTTTCTTGTGGACGAGTCGCAACATGGTCGCAACTCTTGTTTTTAACCATAATAATTGATATTAAAACAATTAAACATATGAATTTTAATTTTAAAAGTTAAAAATACTCAAAAAAATTATAGAGTGTCGACGATGTATGAAATTACGCGGCAAAACGAAGAAAAGCACAATGCTGTTTCTTTTTATTTATAAAAAATTATAACTCATTTCTTGTTGTCTTTAATTAAGTGGCCAGCTACACGTACGTAAATAAAGTTTGTGTTACATTCCCACAGAGAGCAAGTGTCGAAACTAACAAGGAATATAACTATTGTTTGTCCCTCATTTTAAAGAACATATTGTCTTGTATGGTTTAATAAAAATAATATTAGATTAAATACCTTTTTCAGATAATTGTACTTCCTAATGTAAATCTTTTATGGTCAATTCGGGGTTGTCTTTAATTATGTGACCACCACTGTATATGTATATTTATCAACCATCTGATTTTCATAACACAAGCCAAAGTTTAGTATGGGATCAGATCGTGCCGTGTGTGAAAATTGCCCTGAAATATATATTTATTTAATACTAGTGGTCCGCCCCGGCTTCGCCCGTGGTACTTACATATTTCGCAATAAAAGATAGCCTATGTCCTTTTTCGGGTATCAAAATATCTCCATACCAAATTTCATGCAAATTGGTTCAGTAGTTTAGGCGTGATTGAGTAACAGACAGACAGAGTTACTTTCGCATTTATAATATTATAGTATGGATGTTCGATTGGATGATCTAGATATTTTCTATCAATATGTATTTACCTAATAAGTAACTAAACTTATACCACATGACCTAATATGTATCAACCTACATTATAATATTAGATATAGGTAGGTATATATTTGTATATAAGTACGCGTAAAGTAAATAAAATGAAAGCTATACATATTAGTTTTGTGTTCCTGTCTATTATTTTATTGGCTAGTTTATGGGCAATCATAAATTTGCGATTTGTGTGATTTATGCTAGTTCTGATAAATTGTTTGTTGGTAAGCGCGTTCAGAACAAATTGTTTCATGTAGGTATTTTATTAAATAAAATTTAAACATAACATTATAGGTACTATTATAATTTATAAGTAGGTACCTATATTAAGAGTTGAGGTCTATAGACTATATCTAATTAAGGTTTTGTGTATCTATGTCTCGAATTTGGGAAAATGAAACTACATCTATAGACACTCATTTTAATATAAATAATAAGTAATAGAACCATACTTTCATTTTAAATAAATAAAATAAAGACATCTCATTAGTTGGTGACTATAAGAAAATAATAAAAGATAAACTTGAACAATTTTCGAGCAATAAAGCCATATCTAGGTACCTACTACTACCTATCTATATCGATTACATTTTCTGATAGAGCCATCTATATCAGAAAAAGGTTATCGTTATCTACATGTTGCCCCCATTAAATTCAATTAGTCATATTATATTCCAATAATTGAACAGGATAACATTTTTATTTGTTAGCTTTTATGATTATAGACTTATCACACATCCTGCTATAGTTCCGTAACGCCGTAGAATTTCTAATAACGCATTTATCGTCTTGACTGTTCGAGATCGAGCCACACCCATTCACCGCGTTCTTGCTCCAATATCTATCGGATATTCTGAAGCCGAAACGAGGTTGCAACAAGGGGCTATTTAGTAATTTATTGTGGGGTAACACGCACTTATACGCAACAAGTGTTGAGAATGTCTTATGGCATTTCTTATCAAAATAGACAATATTTGAATTCATATTTGTGTACCGCGAATCTCGAAGCCGACGCTTTTCTGCGCAGCGCTTGAAGTTTGTCAATAGGGTTTCAATAAATGTGGCAATTACAAAGCCACAAGTTGACAATTGATAGCGGTGTTTGTGCTTTAATACTATCACAGAATACTATCAATTAATATAGATAAATCAATATATTTTCTGCAGATTAGGAATTCAATAATTTTAAGGACAAAGGTTTCTTCCCAACTATGCATCTATTTTCATGGTAAATTGAACTGTCCATGAATTTTAATTATGTATTTTAATTTTTGCTTCCTTACAAAGCTATGGCTGAGCTTTGAAAGTTTCTTGTATTACAAGTGCATTGCGTAATTTTTCTTATCATTACCATGGCCCATAATAACAACGCTTTGTTTTCGATATCGAAAGTAATGTTGAATGCAGAAGTGAAAAGTGTTTTTAATATTTAGATGCATGTCTATAAGCTCTTATACGTACCTACTTTGTGAATAAGAACATATAACGTAGATGTTTGAATAAAAGGCTAAAGATAAATTTAAGAAATCTAAAAATTACAAAACGCAATAGTTAACTAAGTACTTATACAGAATACCTATAATTTCAAAAGTATATCTTTTAAAAGGAAATGTATTTGTAACTTGTAACTGTGGCTTCTTCTTTGCCACTGAAAGACCTTTTACATTTTTTTTTATTCCTATTTAAGTACCTATCATTACTTTATAGCAATTCATTTTAAAAATATTTCAGGAAACATATGTCCTATGAACTTAAGTGAAGTGAAAAAAAGCTACTAAGTATACAAGTTTCCAAATGATAAATACTAACGACTGTACCAAGAGAATGTTAAGAGCAAGTGGGCTTTTTTTTTTTTTTTTTTTGTGTGGTGTCTCTCAATGTTAGCCAGAAGGGCTTCTACATTTTAACGCGGACGCGGGGGTGAACTGAAGGTTCACCCTGGTAGCGACATGCACAAGGGCGTCCCCCCTTGACGGGGACCACGAACCTCGGCTTGAGCTGTCGCTTGAGTGGAGGAGGCCAGAAGGGCCCTAATCGGACGGGGAGCAAGTGGGCGCGGTGGTTCTGTATCAGAGAATTGTTTTCGCCTTACACTGTTTATTGTTATTAATGTAACCAAAACAAGAATGTAGTTGAGCTAATGATACTTTTACGTGTTCAGTTAATGAATGTTATTAATAGCGACAATTTATGGTTTTTTCATTCTCATGTCTTTGCTCTCAACGCTCAACTATTTACGCGTGTTCAAATTTGGATTGTTGGACAGGTATAGGTATAATTATTTATTACTAGCGGTCCGCCCCGGCTTCGCCCGTGGTACATAATATTTACGTTTTCTCTACATAAGAACCATCCTCGTACTTCAAGGAATATAATAAAAAAAGAATTATCGAAATCGGTTCAGCCGTTCTCAAGTTATGCGCTTACCAACACATTTTGCGATTCATTTTTATATATAAGATAAGAAAGATGTCGTTGCCATATCGTAGATTTGCTCATTTCATGAAATGGCCAATTTAGTTTGGCCAGATCATTAAATCGTCAACGTTTCACGATTTGGTCATCCACATTTGGCCAGATCGTATAAAATATCTTAGAGAGTCCAAACGTTGACGATTATTTAGGATAAATTGTTATTAAATAAATAACTTGTCGTAAAATTCTATGATTTTCTGAAAATACAAACTTATCCATGAAATGAAATTTTTCAGAACAATAGTTCATCATTTTTTAATGACAGTAAATATTCTAAATGTTGTTGTTTTTATTAGAAAAATATTATTAGTTCGTAAATAATTCGACAATTTGTCTCAAGAAGGAAATGCTTGCCATAAGCGTTATTGAATCATACATATATTCATTTGAAGTTAAAAAAAAATCACTACCTCTGTTACATTAAATTACGTACCTATTTGTCGTATTGTTTGATTTATTGCTCCAAGTATAGTCATTGGACAGAGATAAAATATTTAGATTTTTATTTCACGATAAAAAAAATACTTGCCGTCGTTTTGTAAAGTATTTTTTTATTATTCAAAATATTAGTCCTATAAAACAAATGATCTAATGTGGTTTATAAGCGCGAACATCATGGTCCCAAAAAATAAATTTTATGTTTATTTTAGGTATAATGGACAAATTATTGTCCTACAAATTGTGTTATACCATTTCTGTTTTAAAATTACCGAAAGTAAATAGGTTTTCTAGTCACATTTATCACCTAGCATGTTTCAAAAGCGTCAGATCTTGGTATTTGCGTGATTGAGAACAAATATCCTTGAATACTTTCGCATGTCTGGTAAGTTCCTTTGTATTATTATCTATTATTGAGAACAGTGGAAATGCATTATTAAATTAGGAAAGTTCAATATTTACCTCCGGCTAGCTTGACTTTTTATGATATTCATTGACTATTTATGATCTAAAAAGTAATGAAATATACTTAAAAACTAAGAGAATAGGTACATGGAGAATACCTATGCTGTCTGTCATCAAAAATAAAAAACTCACAGATACGTACGTAGGTATCTTCATAGGTAAGTACCTACAACATATTATATCGGTAAAGTAAGTCACGGAGATGAGATTATAATATGTAAATATGAATGCTTCAAATCAATTAATTGGAAACATTACCTTCATTTTCACTTAGTGGGTGCGAAATAATCTATACTAATATTATAAAGCTGAAGAGTTTGTTTGTTTGTTTGTTTGTTTGAACGCACTAATCTCGGGAACTACTGGTCCGATTTGAAAAATTCTTTCGGTGTTAGATAGCCCATTTATCGAGGAAGGTTATAGGCTATATTTCATCACGCTACGGGCAACAGGAGTGGAGCCACGGGGGTGAAACCGCGCGGAGCAGCTAGTTGAGAAATAAAATAAACACACATGCAGACCACTACTTAATTGAATTTCTCTAGCTACATACGCTCTCAACGTTACTCAACTAAATTTCCATTTGAGGCTCATAATATTTCGTGCAGTCGACTTGATGACTGCAAGATTAGGCAAGTCCAGTGACGTCAGTAATTACTTTGAAGACAGTTAATTGCTGTGTGCAACAGTTTTGATGGTAACATAATCTAATTAGTGCAACCGCAAGTGGGCATTGGACCGCGACCCACGCGGCACCAGTATATCGACCTCTGCCCATTATTTACATTATAATATGTATAGGTATTCGGATATTCGTTAAGGCGGGCTGAGAGAATACCAATATCATAAATACCTATTGCACGCCTCATAAGCGAAGCGTTGAGGTGGGTACTACTGTCACTTCGCGCAAAACATCTGATTTTTCAAACTTAAAATGTCTTTATGTATCATACATTGCACTTGTAAGATAATACCTGTGATAATACATACACACACATATTAAGAAAAAACACTATTTTTAACATTCATATAATTTTTGATGTCCAAACTTTTTTCTCATTTACGTACATGAAAACAATTTGTCGATTACGAGAAAATAGCGAAGTCAAAACATCTTTAATTGAATAGTGAACAACTTTGAAAGTATTCCCTTAAATATTATTATAATGATATTATACAGTTTAATTGGCATGTCTTAAAGTGGTGCAATGAAATGAAGAGTAAATTTAAAATAAAACAACAACCGGCGGTGCTTGTAATAAACTATCATTACAAGCGGCGATTAATTCGCAACAACTAGTAACAAATACATTGCATGCCTATAAAGGGATGCATAATTAGAACACAATATACCTAATTCGTTGTTGTGTTTTGTTTATTTTTAAAACCAAACGTTGATAATTAAGAGAGCTAATTAAGATATGTTGATCATTTGATAACTTTGTGTGTATCATCAGTGCCGGTCTAAGGGCCACTGACACCCCGGGCGAAAATATTGTGGCGCCCACTTGAGGTGTTCTGAAGGTTTGCACCAGGAGAGGCAAGAGACTCCAACTTCAGAGCTTGGCGCCCCCCAGAATTTGTCGCCCCGGGCCATGGCCCCCTCTCGCCCCCCCCCCCCCCTAACGCTGGCACTGTGTATCATTAACAATAGAAAAAAATAGCGATAGGTATATATATGTCACGGCTAAAGGTAGGTGAGAACATAAACTTAAGATTAGCCGGCTAAACTTAGGTTTATTTTCGACGAGGTGTTAATGTTAGTTTGTTCTATCTTTAGCCGGCTAAACTTAAGTGTAACCGCAGGCCCGTGGCTAAAAATGTCGGGGTGGGTAGATTTGGTTAGCGCCGGGCCGGTGGAGGGCGTGAGGGGCCCGCACAGTGCCAGAAAACACTCGCCCTGTTCCTTACATGTATTATAGTAACC
>CAJQZN010043230.1:13096-24802 GCA_907164685.1 Colias eurytheme
CCCTGTTCCTTACATGTATTATAGTAACCAAATCTACCCACCCCGACATTTTTAGCCACGGGCCTGCGGTTACACTTAAGTTTAGCCGGCTAAAGATAGAACAAACTAACATTAACACCTCGTCGAAAATAAACCTAAGTTTAGCCGGCTAATCTTAAGTTTATGTTCTCACCTACCTTTAGCCGTAACATATATATTTTTAAACGAAAATCTTAAGCGCCTTCAAATAATTATCAGAACTTAACGTAGTCTATAGGTATAGGTAATGAAAAGAAGAAGAAAGAATTGTTTAAATATTGTTACATAAAGATTGTTTCTCAAATGCTAAAACAAATTCATTGAAATTTCAAACTATCGACCTTTACATTGATATAAACTGGAATCATTTCAATTATTATGACAAGTTTTAAATATGCATGTCCACAATCTATGTGCATCTAGAGATAGGCATAGATTCTTGAATAAGAATATGAGTAAATCCTGTGGTAAAACTAAAACTACCCCAGTTGATTTTATAATATGCTTAGTTTATGCATGGACCAATAAATGGTTTATGGTAGGATTTTGTGGAGTATATAGCCCCACAAACTACAATCACGATCTTAGCATTGTAGGTAATTTCAATACAGGGATAGTAGTAGATATTTTCCCGTATTAGGTATGTATAAATAAATATACACTTCAAAAAAAATATCTATATTATTATAACGGAGAAAATATAACAAACGCGGTACATATTACATTGTTGCCTACATGCTGGCACAACATTAATCCAAGACATTTTTTATTCTTCCAAGCAGCTCGACAATGCAGCTTTAACACATTACTATGCCGATAAATGTTGATAGTATTTAATGTAGTATTAATTAACTTTAATTACATTTCAGCTAAAGTTAAAGTCGAAGAGATATTTTTTACTACAAGTTCAAATCAATTTACTACGGAATGCTTGGTATGTCCATATCGATCAAGTGCGCATTTCTTGACAAGACACACCAAGATATTTATGGATTTACTCGTTAATTACTCTTTTTTTAAGTCATCACTACATGTCCACATTATCTACTTATATACTTTAAAATTGTCTGAGGCTTGTCTAGTAAATGGATATTAATTGTTATTTATTATATGAATATTATAATTCGGTAAACAATGCGTATGTTTGGCAAGTCACTGGATAAAAGTCAACACTCTCAGTGAATGAGAGGAATATAATAATATTAATAATATGTATTAACTAGTTATCACTTATATAAAATTGTGTACATATATTTTAAATTTTATTATTATTGTTCAACTATCGCTAAATTGAAAGTAATGATCGTAATTTAAATTAACGAGAAGAATTTAAATCGATATATTATTCAAAGAATAAATAAACAATACGAAGATCAATAAAAATGTAAATATTCATATTTTATTTCAGATATTTAATGTATGGACTATGTATGTAATTGTTTATTGTAAAATTATCGACTTTATATTGAATAATAATTAAAATGAACATAATGTATGTAGCGCAAAGTAAGGAAGTGATGATTGTTTATGTACTCATTTTATTCAAATTTTTTGTTCATTTTGTCTTGATAACATCTTGTTTTTTAATTATTTTAATAGCCTTAATATTTTGGTAATATTTTATTTTATAAGAATCAAGTTGCATCACTTAGTAGGTACGTACCTACAGTATTATATTATTTTATATGACTTCAAGAATATACTTTTCCAAACAAAGCGATACAGAGCGAAAGAGAGAGATCCGCAAATAATAACATAAAAAATGTATTTAGTATGATCTTAATTATCTAAATAGAACTAATTTGCAGTTTTTCTTTGAGTAATTCTGCAGTAAATGACAATTAAACCAATTTCCGAAATTCAAGAAGCAAACTCAGTCTAGAGACAACATACAACCTTAACCACATATCTTGCTCTTTATTAGTGAGAGTTATTTTTTCTGTTTTATTACGGTCATACTGCAGCAAGGCCTGCTCCGGCAATTATATAAAATATAGTAAGAAATTTCAGCTATTTAAAACAATTAGTACTTTAATAACTGATTTTTAACAAATAGGGTGGTAAATAGTCTACAACAATAAAGTCAGTGACAAATCAGGGGTCAGGGGAAGCCGCTAATATGGTTTTCGACATGTGTGGTTAACCTCAAGTTCATATATTATGTCAATGTTTATCTAGAATCACACCCGTGACCCGACCCGTATTGTAACATTTGATATTAGAACTATATGGTCAATGTCAGGTCGAACCCAGTAAATAATAAATACCTACATAATAACTCATAACTTTAACTAACTTTATCTTAATATATTGCCACATAAACTAAATCAAACATGCAATTTTTTTAAAGACCAAAGTTTCAAATAAGTTAAAACGTAGTACCTAACGTAATGAATTGTCAGAAAAATATTAAAAACTGTATACCTAGGTACCACTGTATACTTTAAGAAAGAAGAAGTTTGACTTTATTAATAGAGAAAACAGGCAGGCAGATTTAAATCTTAAAGCTAGGGGCTAGATTTTTCAATTTATTTGCATATTATCAACTTCATGCTCCTATGAGTAAACCAGCCATAATCCAACCAAAAATTTCGTCGACACGTGAGCTTTTCCACCCAGGATTAGCCCAGGATTACCTATGGCCTAAATCATCAGGACTTAAAAGGCCTATGAGCTGTGTTACCTGCAAACAATTCCAAGTTCAAATTAATCTTGCAATGCCACCACGCCGTGGTGAAGAATAATAATTTACAAAAATAATACTAATACTAGAAATTGATTACTGCTCTACATAATTTTTAGTCATCTATTGTGCAACGAGTCGGGTAATTCATCACTTTAATTTACATAATCTTGCGCTATGTTCTAGTTTTATTGGTATGCACATGTAAAAAGTCTCAATCGGTATAGTAAAAAACACGGAGACACTTCATTGTAAAGTATAATTATTATTGCCTGTCCGGAGTTTATGAACCTTTTTAAACATGACTTAAATCGATCGATAATTTTTATCGTCAAGTGTTGTGTAATAATTACGATATCGTGGTTTTAACTGAGACCTGGTTAAATAGTAGTGTGGCTAGTAGCGAGCTTTTTGATCCAAGATATATAGTGTATAGAAGAGATAGAAATGATACTAGATTCAGTTTCAAAAGGGACGGTGGTGGCGTACTAATCGCTGTGTCGAGACAATTTAATTCTCGTAGAGTATGTGGGTGGGAGACAGACTTGGAAGATCTTTGGGTTCTTGTCGATTTGCCCTATTCCAAGAGTAAATTTACTCGGCAAATAGCTTTCTGTGTAATTTACTTACCGCCACCTGTTAACCGTTCTATGCTGGACGGGTTCCTGGACAAATGCAGCGGTACATTAGAATGTAATCAAACTTGTGAATATTGTATACTTGGAGATTTTAATATGAGTAGTATAAATTGGGCTTTACTGAATAATGTTAGCAGTGATTATGTTGTTCCTGAATTAGGTCGCTCCTTAACTGACTTTATGCATACAAATAATTTAACACAACATAATTTTATTTTAAATACATCTGGTAAAATTCTTGACTTAATTTTGAGTAATTTGCCATCCTGCACAATCAAGCAATCCCACGATGCCTTAAGCAATATTGATGTCTTGCATCCACCCCTAGAAATTGATATATTATTTATGCGTGATAATAAACTACATTTTAATAATGATAACCCACAATTAAATTTTCGACGGGCAGACTATGATGAGATACGTTCAAAATTAGCACTAATTGATTGGGATACTATTATGAGTAAACTTGATAACGTCAATGATATGGTTAATTTATTTTATGCAAATATTCAAAAAATAATACATGAAACGGTGCCCTTAAAAAATAAACCAAGACATAAATATCCGTCGTGGTATGACCGTTCTTTGATAAATTGTTTAAAAGAGAAAAATAAATTAAGATGGCGTTTCAAAAATTACAAAAATCCCCGCGATTTAATTGAATTCAAGTTGATTAGTTCACGCTGCAAGCGACTGGCATCTGTCTGCTATAGTCGATATTTGGAAAATCTTCAAAATGAATTTAGTCGCAACCCAAAAATTTTTTGGAGTTATGTTAAATCGAAACGTGGCGGTACTGGTGCTTATCCGGCTCTTATGACTGACGGTGAGGTGACAACTTCAGATGGTTCCCATATCTGTGAGCTTTTCTCATCATATTTTGGTTCTATATATACAAGTGATAGTGGAGACACTTACAATAGCTGCCTAAACTCTGACTATTTCTTTAATATTAGGAATAATAGTCCATTATTAGTGCCACCACAGATCGATAATGATACAATTTTAAAAAAACTTAAATCACTCGATAAAAATAAAGGTGCTGGGCCCGATGGAATTCCCTCAATTTTTGTGGTTGAATGTTCTAAACAGTTGACTGTGCCTCTCTCACTTATTTATAACAGATCTCTCAAAACTGGATGCTTTCCGTTATATTGGAAATCAGCCAAGGTGGTACCAATACATAAGTCAGGCCCTCAGAATTCTATTCAAAACTATAGACCAATTTCCATTTTGTCCACATTTGCTAAAGTTTTGGAAGCTTTAATTTGTCCCTTCCTCCAAAATCACTTCAAATTGTTCTTACATGATGTCCAACATGGCTTTGTACCTTCACGATCAACAACAACCAATCTTGTAGATTTTTGTGAAACTTTAATTGAATCACTGGATTCACGGAAACAGATTGACGTTGTATATACTGACTTCAGTAAGGCTTTCGACCGAGTTAGTCATAGTGTATTGGTTGCCAAACTGTCAGCTTACGGTATATCCAACATATTTTTGGAATGGTTTAGATCATATTTATCTAGTCGCAATTTTTTTGTGGTGGTCAATGGATTCAATTCATCTTCTAAAAGAATTACGTCTGGTGTTCCACAGGGCTCTCATTTAGGGCCTCTTCTTTTCAACTTTTTCATTAACGATATCGTCACTACCGTGAAATCATCGAAATCTTATCTATATGCCGATGATCTGAAAATATCTAAAGAAATTAATTCAATAGAAGACTGTATCAGACTTCAATCAGATCTCGAGAGCATTGCTTCTTGGTGCCAAAATAATGGCATGGAATTGAATTCAGATAAGTGCCACTTTATTACTTTTTCACGAAAAAGCACTAACGTCGCGTACACATATAGTATCAATGGCACTTCTCTTCAAAGACTGAACCAAGTTAAAGATCTGGGCATTGTTTTTGATGCTAAGTTAACTTTCGTTCCTCATATAGAGTACATTACCTCCCGGGCATATAAAATGCTAGGATTTTTAATTAGAAATATAAAAGTATTTCGGGACAATAACTTAAAAATTTCGCTATACAATTCATTAGTGCGAAGCATTTTGGAATACGGATCGGTGGTTTGGAGACCTCACTATGCGACACACATGTTAAGAATAGAGCGAATTCAAAAAAGATTTATTTGGCATTTAATTTATTCAAACGGACTATCAAGAAATAGTTTGCGTTCCTATACTAATAGACTGGAATTTTTCAAAATGACTTCTTTAGAGGAACGGCAAATTTTGATCGATCTTATTTTTGCATTAAAATTGTTAAATAATAAAATTGATTGCCCTCAACTTTTGAATAAAGTAAATTTTCGTGTCCCTAGTAGGTATCCCCGAAAGCAAATTGATCCACTTGTTCCACCAGTCCGTAGGTGTAAGTTCGGAGCCAACTCTCCTATTCCAAGACTGTGCAAGATGGTAAATAAATATGGTGATATCATTGATATTAATAATACCTCTCTCCGAACTGTTCGTAAATTGTTTGTATGTAAGCTTAATGGATAGCATGTAGTCATAGTCATAGTTATTAAAAATTATATTATGTTCTTAGCCTTATGTTCTAACACCAAAATAGCATTTTATTATAGTTATGTGTTAGTAATGAGACGCAACTATTTATTGTTTTTATTATATACATTTTCCTTTGTTCTCTTTATAATGTAATGTTGTTTTTTCTCTTCTCGCTGTTGAGTTTACAATTAAAAATTGTCAGTTTGTGTAATTTATATTTGCATGTTGTGAATACCTATAATTGTTTGTTACATTTCGAAGAATACAATAAGTCTGTAATTAATAATTAATGAAACAATGTAAACAAACGTTGGTATTTCTAATAAATAAATAAATAAATAAATAAAAATCGCTCATGTGTTAAAACGAAATTCCTTGTGTAAGATTTATTTTGTTTTTATATAAGTAGAATCCATTTAAAAGAGCCCTTTATCTCTCGACTTCAAAACCACATACATCAGTGGTCATTCACAGAATAGCTAATTGATAATGAGTGTCTTTATGGACGGAATGACAAAAATACATAACTCGAAACATAATATTTAGTTTTTGTATCAAAAATCTGAATATTTTGAGGCGAATGATTTTACCAACCTTAGGACGTACATAAGTGATCAATAGAAAGTATGAAAGTGGCGTTTCGTTAAAAAAATGTAAATTAATAAGGCATTCATAATAATAAAATAAATAAATATTATAGGACATTATTACGCAAATCGACCTAGTCCCACAGTAAGCTCAATTAAGGCTTCTGTTGTGGGTAGTAGGCGACGATAAATATAATATTTAATAAATACATATATAGAATATAACAAGAACAAATAATTGAGTTCATCACACAAATATTTGCCCTGACCGGGGATCGAACCCGGGACCGTCGGCTCAGTAGGCAGTTACATTACCACTGCGCCAACCGCGTCGTCAAATTCATGAGGGAGTAGGGACCTATGCAAGCTGCCACAGACAGAATCGAGGCTGACAATCTATCGCGAAGGATGACAATGTTTACAACATGAATAGAATAGTTTTTTTTTAGAAATTGAAATCGACTAGTTACCGCGTTCTATTTTTTTATTTATTATACTGTAATCCTTGCGTGGTCGGTAGTTTCTACGATCTTGTTGGTTTATTATTCTGTAGATACCATAAAACAAACACAATAAGTATGTATAATAATAACTGTCTACAGATAATATTACGGGTAATTATTAAATAACGCACCTTGTTAAATAATGTCAGACATTTCAATTATTAAAATAAACTTGATATCATTTTACGAAACCATCCAAATAAAAATGCCATACTCCAAGCGCGGATCCAGGGGGGGGGTCACGGGGTCATGACCCCCCCCTGGGCTAGGTCCAAGACCTAAGTGGACCACTAATTTAATATTAACTTTTTTAAATTAACAAATTAATACTGTTCAACATGATGTTTTTATTGAATTTTGACACATAAAATTAATATAGAACAATGAAATCAATTACAAACGGTAACGGAAGAGAATATAACAAAAATTATAGAAAAAGTTTATTAGGGTCGACCTGTGGTCGTAATTAAAGGACAAAAAACAGGTTTTTCGATTTTAAAAAAAATCTATAACTGCGGAATAAAGTGTAATGGTAAAGTTGTATCTAATTAATTTTTTTTCTACAACTTTTGCTGTTACACTTTTCACACAAAACCTCAAATATCGAAATATCCCAGTTCGTGGATAAGACATAAAATAGCAAAATTTTTTTTAAATGAACAATAGAAAATACAGTCAAATTACAACAAAAAATCGGCCAAATGCGCGTCGGACTCGCGCACCGAGGACTCCGAGCAAACATATTTTTTCATTATGTTGTATTTTACAATTTTGTTTAAAGGATTTTTTTCTTTATCTGTGCTTGTAAGTGCTTAAGTCGTTGCTTTTAACCAAATTTCAAGACTGTGTTCACGGGAAGTACCTTGTAGGTTTTGATTGATAATTCCCTTGCAAGTATAGTTGCGAATTACAGAATATGCGGCTCTAATTGCTTTTTCTTCAGATTGCGTTGACATAGAATTTGAATTAAATAACAGATTTAAGTTATTATAGACCTGAGTTCTGATGTGAATATCAATTAAATACATGTATATTTTTATTTAATTTAATTAAATAATTAGGGTTTTTGCAGTTATTACTACATCTGTGCTATAACACGATACTTTTTACTCAATTTCAAGACTGTGTTTACGGGACAGGGTGCTCCCTGCAGGTATTGATTCCCTTGCTAATGTCGAAATCCTACGGTCTACGGTCCCTTGATGCTGTGAAAAATTCAAACGTTTTAGCCAACGCAATCAAAAGATGCAGCTGTAAATGCTGAAATTTTTCGCAAAATTTGACACTCCCTAAGAAATCAAAACCTACAGGGTAGTTCCCGAGTACACAGAGTCATGAAATTTAGTACAATCAAACGTCTTATAACGCAGACTAGCTTACCACCCGCGGCTTCGCCCGCTTTCTCTAAATCCTTATAAATTATATACTTTAATCACTCTATCTTTAAAAAAAACTGCATCAAAATTCGTAGCGTAGTTTTAAAGATTTAGTCATACATAGGGACATAGGCACAGAGACAACGACTTTGTTTACTAATTGCGAAAAGCATGAATTTTTCCTTAGATTATATTATAAAAAAATATTTTTAAAATTTTTTAACTTAGGTACAGCCACAGTTGACAGATATATACTACGTGGTACAACCCTGTTGCTCATGGACGCTGTATTAACTGGCATGTATTAACTTGATATTCATACCAAAAACTCAAGTCTATAATACCTACGCTATAATAAAATCAAACTTCTATGTCAACGAATCAGAAGATACAGCCGTAAATGCTGAAAAATTTCGCAAATTTCGACATTCGCAAGGGAATCAAAACTCAAAACCTACAGGGTACTTTTCGTAAACTCAGAATCTTGAAATTCGGTACAAAGCAACATTTTATAGTACAGATACAGGAATAATTGCAAAAAATATATATTTTTCAAGTTTGTCTGCCTGTCAAGACCCTTTTTCTCAGGAACGCGTGGAGGTATCAATCTGAAATTCATACCGAATATGCTGTAATATAATACAGACGTTTATGCTGTAAATTATCGCAAATTTCGACATTATCGCAAGGGAATCAAAATCTATAGGTATTGTACTACTTCCCGTGAACACAGAGTTCTGAAATTTGGTTAAAAGCAATGTCTGCACAGATGGAGGAAAAATTGCTAAAACATTTCATGCTTATCAACATTCGCAAGTGTTGCCAGGAATCAAAACCTAGAGGGTACTTCCCGTGAACACAGAATCTTGATATTTAATCTTTATTTAATAGAAACTTACGTCTTATAGCACAGATTAAGGAAAAATTGCAAAAAGCATAAATTTAATATTAAAACATATAAAAATGTTTGTACGGAACTCTTGGTTCGCGAATCCGACTCGCACTTGACAATTTTTTTTTTAAATCTACGTATCAATTAAATTACCAAAATATAGCTTTTGAAAATTGCCCACTTCTATGTGACCCCCCCCTGGCACTAAGGCTGGATCCGCCCTTGCCATACTCATTGCGAATGTATAACATGTCGACATTCAAATAATTGCTCGCACCTGATTCTTAATCAAACTTAATTGTCCATGCCTTTTTTTTTTTTTTTTTTTAAGTGGGGAAATCTTGCATAGATACCCACGGCCTCCGGGGAAGGGGCCGTGGGTTATGTCGGATTCCTACCGACCAAAACCCCACTGTGTTCCGTCAAGCCGCATCAACGACGGGGCCACGGGTATGGTAGAATTCTTCCGTGACCCCGTCAGCGGCTGCCCGTCGCCGGGCCAAAAACAAATTGTGAGCCAACCAGCTCTAACCTCATGGGGCGGCGTGAGCGGAACACGTCTCACGCCACCACATCTCTCCGGACGATGGACTAAATCCCCGCTCCATCGCCCGGTAATTGTCCATGCCTCCGGCGAAACTATTACGTTTTCAATAGAAGCAAGTCCTTAATTGTGTTAGTACCTACATATATTATTCTCAGAATAAAAATTGCATTAGAAAATACTTACTTTACACTCATCGAGATATATTACTAGAGGGGTTATTCCAAACAAAAACATTGCGCGCGGCCGATGTGGTGGGGTACGTGTGGAACGAGCGAGGCGTGGCTTCAAGTTCAAAGATTAAGCAATGCGTGCAGATGCGACACATTGTGCAATCTGTTTACTCGGTACTATCTGGTGGTACTGATACTAGGGAATTAATAAAACGAGGATTTTATATTAAACTATGTATTTTAATTTCTTTTAAATAATATCAATTTATTAAGCTTTTGTCGTTTTGTGTAGTAATCAATAGTTTTATCAGTTTTTGCTTCATGATGTAATTTAAATGGATACGATGATTCAATGTTGATGGCGTTTACGTATAAGAAACTCACATTTTGAAAAATCTCACGCGAGATTCGAGGATGGGGGAGGGGTTGAATAAATTCTCACGACTTCTCACCAGGGGGGGAGGGAGGTGCAGAAAATTTTAAAAAACACCTCACGTAATTTATGGACGCCCCCTTACTCGATCACAATTTTTGTAACTTTACTATAAACGGAACTACATTTAAAAATATACTTTATTTATTGAGTTATAAGGTTGCTTCCATTCTGTTTATTTACATTCTCAAAAACATCAATCGCTGCAGAGGTGGCTTGCGACAAAGGCGGCTTGTGTCAAAGGCCTCGGCGATATCATTTAAGAACATAATATTATGTACTTTAGGCAAACTTGTTATAAGATCTATTTTACTTTCTTATTAGTCCATTTGACAAGGATATTGGGTAAGATACCTATTGGAATAATTTTATTATTATGTATGTACTTATTAAATCCGCGAATAAAAAAAATTTTTAGTCGTGAATATAGAAATTGGGTCGCATTTTTTTAATCCGCGAATAGTGAAAACACGAATAAAGGAACCGCGATTAAGGAACTTTTACTGTATTAGTTTCTGTGAATGTTGTGTTTATTTGTAATTATTGTGCATAATAATTTATAAATCCTATTGGAACAACTATTGATTAGGCTTTTTTTAATAAATAAAAATAGGTAAATAAATAAATATTACTTAATATAACCTACCGTTTTACTTTGCGTAGTCGGGTAAAAGTATTAATATTTAGGTACTACACCACGGTAATCTTTCCTAGTAGATATTGTATATACATAGTTAAAAAAGTCCAGTTACATTTTTTTAACAGACTCATCGATAGTGTCACGTCTGTGCTGTTAGTCTATGAAAAATGGCGCGAAACGCAGAACGCGTGGTGATTTTTCGCAAAATGATAACAATATTAGTAAAATGCATGACTTACTCATAATAAGGAAACTTAGTGGTGAAAAGTCACTCCTCGGGCTTTGTTTGTATTATGGGAACTGTTAAAACAATATCTAAGCAAACACGAAGGCATTTTGAACAGAGCAATAACACGTGTTGACGCGGCAAGCGGGGGGCACAGTCCGACACAGACTAAAGAGACTTGTGATTCTTACCTCTAGCTCGTGTTAAAGAGAGTGTAGTAGCGATCGCCTCTCTAGTACGTAGTACATTCTATCTCGATGTTTACACTGCTTGTTTTATTTTTAGTTTCGTAATCAGTCTCTAGTCGCCTGTCGATGGAATGCAAATCGATTATTTTTTATTTGATATTTTATATTAGCTGTGGTAATAAACAGTTAATACCTGTAGTGTAACATATTATTAAGAAGGTTATTGAGATCTTATATCAATTTAGAATACTAGGAATTTGAATGCAAATATAACATTTAGCA
>CAJQZN010043233.1:0-24743 GCA_907164685.1 Colias eurytheme
AATGAATCCCTGGTCGTGTAAGTCATCATGTCTACGAATATAACCATATATTCTCCGTTTACGAACAGCTGTAATGATTCCATAGCCGTCATCATGTCTATTAGGCCCGATGGCGATCCGAGGAACACATATACTGGAAAAAATTAAGCTTTATTATCAGACATACACTTTATACGCGAAAATCTGGTGATTATTTATATAAAACTTACTTCTTGTTCTATTTTTAGTATCTTGTATGAACTGATACCAGAAGCCGGGAGCGCAGCAGGTCATCTTCTCTTCGCAGCACTTAAAGCCGTTGATGACTGGGCGCTGATGGTTCACGGTCATGTTGTTCTTTTTGGCGTGATTCTCCAGTGTGAGAGCTACGGTCACCCATAACTCTTCGTACACTATGGAGAACTTGTTCCACCTGTAGTACCGCAGCAACGATATAACCGACTTTGTGGCCTGCAAAATGTTGCGACTTACGTAAACGGTTGGCATCTCTGCGCTTGTCATATAAGACTATCAATGTTATTAGCACTTCACGCATCTTTTATCTCCCTGACTTCTTTTGCATAGAAAAAAAAATATACCACCTTTATAGCACTATCCTAATGGGTGAAATTAAAAATAACTTTGAAGGTACACAAAATAATGTTCGAAAGACACATTAGTACATATATAAGAATTATTTATCTACTCCATTAATTTATGAATAAGTTACTCCATCATACCTGCGCGTCGGGTGGCTCTAATCTCGCAAAATTTGGCAATGTCGAAGTTTGGTAATCGGAACATTTCTGAAAGATGAAAAAAAATAATGAATATAGTACACTGAACTACTTCTTTGTAAATAGGGCTAAGTATCTGTAAATCTTGGAAGTAATTAAAACGAAAAATAGACTAACATATGAGATCATCGGCAAGTTTCTAGACTGCGCTATTATAGCTTCTGTATGGCAGCGTCCTTCGGGCCCAAAGAATGCGACGACTCCTGAACAACTCATATCTGTTAGGACCCTCGTCGCCGTCACCGTTTCGCACCTAGTGTCGTTCCACACCATCGATAAGTGAACATCTGGCAGTAACCTCGTATCATTGTTGAGCTGAGGATAAACAATATGTTCCATTTGAGCCAGAATAAGTGTAAATAGAAACATTAATATAACTCTATTATGTGAAATAAATAATAACTATAATATTAATGTGTAGACCATCCGTTTATAATTTCACTCACTACGATGGAAATATAAAATTTACAGATAATAATAGTGAATATAGTGAATAGTATTTACCTCGTCGAGGGCCATAGACAGAGCCCCGGAAATGGCGAGCCCCTGTCTCGAACTGAGTTCACCCGTGATCGAAGGAAGGTAACCGATAGTGATGCTGTACTTCTTGGGAACGAGTGCATCGACCGAAGACGCGGCCAAGAGGCCCAGCGCCGCGAGTACAAGGACCCGCGCGCCGCGCCACATGCCGTCGCCTTCACCGTGGCGCTACCACCTGGATGCGTCAAATATTAGTTACAAACTGTTAGGCAGCTAAAAATTAAACTTATCAAATTTTTGTAATACTTATGAATTTCAGATACATGATACCGACAACTATATGAAAGAATATATACAATCGATGCTCAAGTTTAGATTTTTTGCGATTGCACATAAATAGAAATAATATGTCATTCAACGAGTTTCGACTTCTGAGATTTAATAACTTGTAGCGCGCAGCGCGCAGCGTTCTGGAAGAAAACTGCTCCGAACGCTTTCTAGTAATACGAGTAACGGCTGACCTATACACTTATAGCTTCATTGCTAGGTATACATACTTGTAAAAATATGAGATGACTGACTTTTATCCATAACTCTTCCTTTTACCTAATGAGGCATTCTAAGGGTTAAGACCGAATTATTTAAGTGAACTTAAAAAACATAATTAATCAAAGTATTGCTTGTTAGGTGAAGTTAATACCATAAATTAAATACCTAATATCTAGTTTAAATATTTACAAATACTCGTAAGTTGAATATAGTTAATATAGTTATATGGATATTATAAACAAAATATTTTTTTTACTCAATACGCGATGTCTTTAGTGCGTCAATAATTTTGATAAGATGTGAATAAATATCGTAATAAATAATATATGTACATAATAAGTACTTATATAGTATATACCTACCCTGTACATCAGTACATGATAGCTTACTCTTTTTGACAGACGGGCTAGTGATGGGAAACAGAAAATAAAGTTTTAAAATACTTGTTACTGTGATGAGATGGTGTTAAATTTAACTTTGAAGCAATACAGTCTTAAAATTTTTAACTTTTATGTATTTTTAAATATCTTCGGAAGTACCAATATGTACAAACATGAAAATTCTTAATTCAATATGAAAGCTGCAGTTACACTATTCAGGCGCGACATAGGCTATCTTTTTATTCCCGGTCCCGTGCGAAGCCGGGACATTCGGCTAGTTAAAATAAAAAAATATATAAAATATACATATTTTTATAGAACGTGTACCTACATTACGCAGCATAAATTTACGCATTGTTTGAGTTGGATAATGCTCAGTAAGCAAAACCATGTCATTAGTTATGTATTTTAAAAGAATGCACGTTAAATAATTATATTATTTGATTTCATTTAGTGAACATAAAAGTTCAAATGTTGAGGTAAATTTTTGTAGTTTTATGGAAGGGAAGTCTTCCTGCAGTTCGCTTTCCGCCCTCAAATGTAGGAATTACTTCCCTGCTGTCAACTAAGTAATTGCCTCACAGCCGGTGACCGATTAAGCCAATTGACATGACGTTATTTTGGCAAGATGAGTCTTACTGCGTTTCCAGTAAATAACATTTTATAGAGTAGTAACGCAGCGGAAATGTACCTACCTATACCTATACTAATTAACTAACGCTACTTTTATATGAATTTTATGTTGCGTTTACGCACAAAGGGTAGTCAAAGTGTACTTGCAGAGGGGACAGTCTGCCACAAACGACAGCTACACCCATCTCGCCTTGAGATAACGTCAGAGATAACGCTCTCAAGCTATTTTTAGACATTAATAAAAAGGTAAAGATTATATTCGTAGAATCAAAAATATTTATTTTTCAGCCAACAAACCCATTTCCGGAAAGATGATATTGAAATTCGTATAAAACAATGTGATTTTTCTAAATGAATTACTTTACTTAATTGCAGGGTCATCGACGAATCAAAAATATTAAATCATATGTAAAATGAATAATGTTCGTGACACACACATTTATATATTTATATATCCGCATTGTAACCTCGACTTTGGTTACATATTTACAAAGCTATTAATAGAACACCAAATACATAAGTAAGCTGATTCAGCGGTCACACTGCTTAGAAATAAGTATTTTATGTTAGTAGACACGCATGAACTACATAATTTTATAATAATAATATGTTTAATTTATTATGTTTACACTTCATACGTCAACATATTTGAACACATGCACACAAACATTTGTAGTTATAAAATTGAGGTACATGAGTAAGTGGAACACGATATTTAAAATCAACTTGGGTTCCTTGAAACTTGCGCAATAAGTATTGTTTTGGTTCCAAGAATTAATTAATAAGGTCTATCGTTTTTCAAAGGAAAAAAAATCAACAGTTAAATATCACTACTTATTGCTTTCTCCTGAGGCGCCTGGGCATGTTGGATTTTTTTTAATAAATGTAATTCTCACTGGATCCAGTAAAGTAGGTCAAGTTAGATATGTTATAGTCAAATCCCGAAACACAATCTCTTCGCGGTAGGACTGGTTTATCTTAGTTTGGCAAAAGCCTTCGGGCAATCCTCGAAATTAATTTAAATTTCACCCTTTGACAGCAAAGTGACCCTATAAGTATAAGCGATGGTTTTTTTTTCTTGAGGTTCGCATCCCTAAAAACCGTCTTCAAACAATTATGAAATAAAGTTAAGGCAAGTTGAAGTTAATGCTACATTCGTAAAACGTGTAATAAGCACTAATTTCCACTTCACTTTACTTGATAACTTTTGTAAGGCGGTTTGTTTTTATAAAAATTTAATTTTTTTTTAAGTTTCATGTAATTTTGTGTGTTTAAATTAAAAATATACAATACTATAAAGATAATTTTCACATTAAACTGATGGAAATCTAAATTAATAACCGTGAAAATGAAAATTAACAACGATCAATCTCAATACATATATATATATATATGTATACTGAAAATAATTACAAAAAATGTGTAAAATATGCAGCCATTATAAGGCAATTACCCTACTCATCGAACCATTTGAAGTGTAGGTATCAAATGACTCCATGATTGATTTACGTTTGATATTTATGAATTATAAAATTTGTGCAAATTTGAAAATATTTTTTCTATGAGCATATCACTGTTCAACCAATTGTCGAAGCTTAATTTGAAATTCTCTCTTCGCACTAGTCAGAGCGAAACGCATAATTTTGTTATTGTAAATGGATTTAATAGAGTGAATTTTGTTAGCAGTACATTATACTAAACGGATTCGGCTACTGGTTTGTAGACAGATGATGACTATTCGTCAATATAAAGTCTATCTTTTACAGTCGGTACCAATAACGACGAGATCAAAAACGTAAGCTGCTAGTTCGAAAATAAAACAGATTTGATACTAGCATAAAACTCCTTTTGTACGTATAGTGGTGGGCGTTTTCAGTGATATACCTAACCATGTGACACGAACCTGGCATGATCACTTAGACCAGACTAAAAAATATTTCTCCCATAAATACGACGTAAAAGCACCGATCCGTATTATCATAAAAGTAAATATATCATCAATATAACGTTATCAAATAAGTGAATTAAAGACAAAGCTTAATATGTATTATGTTGAGTATTGAGGGATACAAGTAAATCCTTGCAAATTTTGGTATTTTATGTTGAGTATTGAGGGATACAAGTAAATCCTTGCAAATTTTGGTATTTGATGGAGCTACTAAGTGGAATACTTAGCTCGTGATAATATCGATCTCGGCGAGCCGATGTTTGGCCTGGCACTCCCGACCACACCCACCATACAAGATAATAAAAATCGACCACCCAGGCCACCCCGACATACTAACACTATTGTCAGACTACGATTAAGATAATACATTTACGATAAATATCTAGCGAAGTCCTTTATTTTAGTTATGGACTATGGTACCATAAATTAATATCCTAACCTACAACGCAACGTAAGATAATTCTTATTTCTTAGTATTTGTCCATATGGCATCATAATTCATAATCCATCTTATATAGGTAGGTAAAAAAATTATAATAGATTAATGATTAATCATTGTATGTGGACTTAAAGCCGGGTCCTTTCAAAAACATCCAAAGAACAGCCGATTCTCTACTATTATCCATACCAATGATGATGTCTTCCTAGCCGATTTTGGCTTCGGTGTCCTTTTTTATTTATTTCCTGTCATGTCAAGGATACATGAGCGCTTATGTACGTATTGTGGCTTCTAGACAATTGTAGTGTATAGCCATAGATAGCTATCATTCAGTTCATCGCGTCTTTTAGCAAGATTTGTCCTTTTTCAGACGATCTTCCTCAAAAGCTTCCGTTCGTTTCCTACATCCCTTGTTCCTTCGATTCTGACATTTATTATAAATGCGAAAGTGTGTTTGTTTCTTCCTTTCACAATGGAACAATTTTATGATAGCAATAGTATGACACAGATGCCGTACATGGTCAAATGACCAAATTTACCCCCGGTAACTCTCGGAAATTAAATTAAAATTCCGACTTTGTGGACCACCATTTTTGTACGGCACTGAGCGGTTTCTTATTATTTTTAATGGATCTATCGATGATTAAGAATGCCGTACAAAAATATATGACCAAAAGGAGATGTCCAAAAAATGACCCAGAATCGACAGGAATGAAATGTGTACCAATGGATTGATAATTAAATATATTTTAATGTAGCAAAAGCGGTAATCCTGAAATCGTTATAGTATAGGAGCTAGGAGCAAAATAAAATAAGTAAGAAATTCGTTTAAAAAATAAGTTTACGTCATGTTGTAGCTTCATATGACGTTATAATAATGTTGTATCACTTGTGTTATACATAATTATCATCAACACATTTTAAAAGCAACAGCAACATAATAACACGATGTTCAATCACAACATAACTGACTAATGATTCCGTTTTTAGTATTTTTTATTTTGGTTCAAGATACTACAATTGCTATATTACTGTGTGTATTATTGGTGCCTAATTCTGTGGCTAAGGAATGGAAATAAAAAATAATACTAGGTATAGTATAGGAGTTAAAAGACAATAGAACTGAAAAAAAAAAATCGTTTGAAAATTATTATGATGTGGATGAGATTATCGTTGTTATTATAATTTTAATTTTTAATTGATTAATTGCTTTTGCTTGTACATTCATGTGTAACACAATTTGTTGTAGATTCGAATGTAGTTGTGAATATAGATAGGTACATTATAATATCATTAAAAGTTAACAAAATTAGACCTAATTATAAAAATAAATGAATAACAACGATATTCTAATATACAACATAACGAGTTATTATTATTTTCAAACGATTTTTCACTTTGTTTTTTGGCTCTTAGCTCCTATACTATACAGTTTTTTTTTTATCTTTAGCCATAGAATTACCAATAATAGTACTATAAGAATCGTAGTATCTATAAACTAAAAGAAAAAAACTACAAAATCGAGAGTTTTTGTTATGTTGCTTGTAAAATATGATATTTATTATGAGTAACACAAGTGATAAAACATTATAACATCGTCATATTAAGCCACAAGATAACGGAAACTTATGTATATTATGTTTTTTAAGGAATTTCTTAGTTATTTTATTTTGCTCCTAGCTCCTATACTATAACGATCTCAGAGTTGCCCCCTTGGTAATATTATATTATACTTCAATGCCAATCCATTGGTACACGTTTCATTCCTGTCGATTCTGGGTTTTTGGTTCATACATTTTTGGACATGTCCTTTACCGAGTCTACCTGTACTTTTCAATTCTCATCTGCACTCAGTTGGACAGCTTACAAGTGACGGCATAGTGATGAATCTTATTATTTTTTGCTCTTCTATCGTTCTAGATATGTGCCTTGGTGGTTCATTTGACCCATATTTTTTTCCTATGCGGGCTTGTAGTCTATAAGATATATGTATTACTTTTCACCCAATGATATTTTATGTTTGTTTCTATGTATAATATCATTGTTTTCACCGCTGTGAAACATCTCATTCCCATGAGATTCATGAGAATTTCCTTTGATTACGCACTACGCAGCTGCAGGCGAAGCTGCGGGTGGAAAGCTAATTCATAAAATTTGCAATTTTATTTAAAGACTAGAGGTCCGCCCCGGCTTCGCTCGTGGTACATATTTCACAATAAAAGGTAGCCTATGTCCTTTCTCGGGTATCAAAATATCTCCATACCAAATTTCATGCAAATTGGTTCAGTAGTTTAGGCGTGATTGAGTAACAGACAGACAGACAGAGTTACTTTCGCATTTATAATATTAATAATATAATAATATATAGATTAAGCGAATAATATGACCCCTTTAAAATTTTTGCTAGTAATTGGACTTTAATGACTTCAGTTTTTTACATTTATGCAAAGTTCACATTATTCAATCAAGCAATCGTAAGTATTTTCACGCATTTTTGCGCCCGTTGACATATGCCGATTACGGCAATCGCTGCTCTTACTGAAAACTGTCGGACGCCGGCACTAGACGGAGATATTATAAAAGTTAGGGCAAAGTATGAATACGGAAAGCAAGGCAACAAAGATATAATGTAGCTAGTTTACTAAATCGTGACACATTGCGATAACAATGGCCTAGATGACCCACGCAACTTTGGCAGCTTTCAAGAGGAATATATGTACATATTTTATTTTCTCATGTTTGCAATATACAGGGTGACTAGAAATTCGACGTGATCCTTCAAAGGGGTTATACTAGAGGTCATTTGCAACAAATTAAGTCCAGTTAACTAGGGGTCAAAAATGGATGGTTAATGAGCTATGACGGTTTTTTGACCAAAATTTAAATTACGTCTTTAATCTTTTTATTTCGATCCCATGCAAAAGTAGATAACATTTGTGCCTTTTTAGAAAGCTTATGAAACAAGGAACTTACGTCTTTAATTTGTACACCAAGTTTACTACATTTTTTCGAGTAATAATTAACTACTTATGGAAAATTTACTACAAAATAACTTTTATTCCACTTAAGACCCTTTTCTTTTTTAGGTGATGCAAGTTTTTTTTTTTTTAAGTGATCGCTCATTCTTCGGTTAACAGTGTAGTAGTTTTTTCATAATTAATTATTTTTGGTAAAAACTAAAAAGGCAGAAAATTTCTTAAAAATCAAAAAACCGTCATAGCTCAATAACCATCCATTTTTGACCCCTGGTTAACTGGACTTAATTTGTTGCAAATGACCTCGAGCCATCTCGAGTTTTCCCCTTTGAAGGATCACGTCGAATTTCCAGTCACCCTGTATATTTCTGATAATAAAATTATGTATTTCGTGGATTTTCTTCTTTCGTATGCGTAGGCATATTTCATCATAAATTTATTTGGAAAAAATGGATTTTTTAATCTCCCAGTTATATGTTTGAAGTCTATATATAAAATGATCCTTTTCAATATCTGCCTGGCGTTTTTTACATGATTGACTCACATACAAACAGATTAACAGACAAAGAGACAAATAGACAAGATAACAAACAATTGTTTTGGGATTTCTATAAAACATCCATATGCCATAGCAACTACTTTAAAAAAAATTACATTCTACATTGATATAATATCATAGTCTGGTTAATTTTTAGTAGATATAAATGATTCATGTTCCACTCCTATTGGTTGAAGCATGATAATAACTTTGTCAAGAAAAGGATAAACAAAGTATCTAATACGAAATAATTTTGCAATTTAAATTATTTCATTCAAATTTCAAACAAACCATTAACACCTTCTTCAGCTTTCTGAAAAAATACATATAAAAGTATAATATATAGTTCTGCATAAATAATACTATATGTATTAGTATACTGATATTTCTTAGGTATGATTTATGAAGAAAGTTTTAGTACCTATAATTATTGTAATGCTTTAGAATCCATGTTCAAGCTAGCTGAAATTTTGTTTACCTATGTCCTATGTGTGTATTATTAATACACTAAAGTTGCAGCCAATTGCAGTCTGTTGTAGGGGTAGGCAATAGGCATGCGCATAGGGTAGTCGCGACTACATGCATGTGGATTGCCAATGGCAGGCGGGCGAGGGGTACCGTAAGCGTTCCCACCGGAGATCCTGGGATCCCCTCTTTACTTGCGCGGAAGTAGGCCACCGTGAGGTTTTAATCAGTAGGAGTCTGACATAACCATGCTGCTGCCCCCGTAGCAGCCCGTATTAATGATGAATTTCCTCACGTAAAAAAAAGGTGTGGGCAAGAAGGATAAAAGCAGATATGATATTTAAACCAAAATAATATGTGACAGACCCTAACATAATTATCTTATCTTGAGCATATTGTAACAAGAGGATTTAAGGGTTGTCATTGCTTGCTTTTTATTAGGTATTTTATCTCCTTTATACTTTTATTGTACTAAGTTGATAAGTGGTAATCTTTCTGTCACTAAAACAACCTGAACAGAAGTAAATTATTCAAATATAGTTATTTTTAGACTTTTCAGGTGGCAGTAGGTTGTCATTCTACTTTTAAAATTTGCAAGTCCTCTTACGGAGATATAAAAAAAAATAAGATGGTAAATAAAAATATTATAGCTGAGTAAATCAGGTTATTGAAATTATTGAAAAGAACAGGAGTTGATGTTTACAAGCAATTATATTGGAGAAGCTTCATTTAAAAGAAAAAACACAATATCTAGTAGCTACCCTGACTAAAGCTGCTGGTGATAACTAACCAAAATTCAAAATAGGAATATGTAAAACACAAGATCCCCAAGTGAATGGTTTTGTTAAGAAAACTAGTATTGTTATGTTATACACTGGACTTATTAATAGAAGATAGACCACAAACTCTAAAAAGTAGGTTGCTGTATGTATAATGTAAATATTGAAGTATCACAAAGTTCATATCAAAAAGTGCCTGTGTAAAAGTATAGTAAAATTTTACACTTAAGAAGATAATAAATTAAATTAATTTTAAGTTGGTGCCAAAAATATTTAATTTAAAACATCAACTTTACATAGCCTTTATTTTCGAAGACATCTTTGGTGTTCAAATTTCTGAAAAGTTATGGTGTAATCATATTGTCTCTTATGATGCAAAAAGAAAAGCCATGTTTAAATATAAATGCCGAATGTCTTAATAAAAAACAGATGTTTATTATCAAATCTCATTACTCTACTTCTACAAATGCACAAATTAGTTGAGCCATCTCGAGTTTTCCACTTAGAAATACAAATGATGATTTATTTTTATTACATATATAGGTTTAACACTATAACTATAGTCTTATAAGAAGTAATGATATTAGAGAGTTAGTAGTATTTGACTTATTATGTACCATCTGATAATATAACCTTTGTGGCGTATGATGTGCTTATTTTGAATCATCAAATTAACTCCATCTAAAAAAACTACAAATATAGTAATAATATGCAATTTTATAAAGTAGAGACTAAGAAATTCTCTATAAAGATATAGATAGGTATGTGATTAAAATTTAAGGCGGGTAATTCAATCATACACAATGAATAACATAATAATAGCCATCCATAATATAGAAATAATTAATACAAAACTGTATATTACATCAAATTTTCCTATTTCTCTTGGATATGGATTTTAAATTCTTAACAGATAAAAACTTTAGATGAATGCAGAAACAATTTATTAATGACTATATCTAGAGTGATAGTCGAATGACAGCAAGCAGCCTTTGTTTGTACAAAATTTAATAACACCAATCAAATGAGTGAATCTATAGATTTTGAATTATAATACTAATGCTAATAAGTTTTCTAAAAAATATTCTTAGCTACTTAAATAACAATAGCAAATTATTAAACATCATTTGTGTTTTTAATTCTAAATAAATGATTGATCTCTAAAGTAATCATGTTCATATGTAATACCTTTTGTAAACAATATGATGATAAAATAAAACAGATAGGTAAATACGCAAATTCACTTACCATAAATATGACAAAGCTCCTTCGTAACGTTTTATCTTCATATGAACACTTATTACTAACTTTCATCACATTAAACAAACTTTAGAATCACTTGACAATTTATAAGTTCATAAGAAAAATAGCGCAAGTATTCACAATCATATTATGTTTACAAAGACTTGAAGCTCCAATACTGTAGGCGATTCTAAAAATACTCTCAACACGATAAAATGAATGTGTTAAAACGTAAAGCAACACAACGACGACAATAAGTAAATGTGGATGCGAATCCGGATTAAAGGCTCAACTGACTCAAATTGTTTATATAAGTTTGTTACATCGATTGATGAAAAAATTACAGTATTATAGGTGTATCTAAGACCAAGATATTATTTAAAAATAAAGGCACTCGAATTTATCTTCCGGACTTAAACTATTACATTTAATTTATGGACCACAATTTAGCACACGAATCAAATAACAACTAGCGTAGGGCAACAAGCGCCGTTTAGTTATCTTAAATTGAGTAACTATTGCTGAGTTTATATTTATATTTCACGGAAAGGTAAAACTGATATTGTTATTTTGTGAATTATTACAGTTTATAACCAAAATAAAATGAACACTATTCACAACGACAACTGCATCACTCGGCTACACAAAATTATTAAAATCCACATTCAACTTGAAAAGATGTATCCAGGGGTACAGCTGTGGGGTACAGAAAATATGCTTTCATACTCCTCATGCAAGTATGATTTCCGTCGTATCGAAATAGGATAGCTATATGTCCAACAATGGTAACATTTTGGTGAAATAAATAGTTTTGTCAATTATTGTGATGTCTGTGAACTTAGATGTCAGGGCGCAAACAGATTAAATTATCAATTAATTTTAATGAAATACGTGAAATGTGAAGTTGTTGAAATAGATACTCTTCTTTTTATATAATATTTTCCACGCCATTCGATTACGTTACTAAAAAGTTAAAAACATTTTTGGAGTTACAATTGAATCGAATTTCATATATCCACAGCATTAATCACTGAATTCATCGTATAGAAAAACCATGTTTCAATATTTATGCAGAGGCTTTAATTATTATTTACCATTTCTTCAACAAAATATCGTAAAAATTTAAAAAGGTTTTTCTACAAAACTGCATTTTTAAAATCGTGTATTGAATGTAAAGTTTTATTACAAAAAAAAATAACTGTATGTGACTTGAGACTTCTGTCATATTGACATTGTCTATATAGGTACCTACCTGAAAAAAATAAAAACAAGTTTTGACATTAGCTGATTAAATAATTTTCTAGCATTTTTATTATATTTTCTTATTTTATTAGACAATGCTCCTTACGAGACTTGGAAGTGTTATTAAATTAATAATATCTAGGATGTGAGTGCGTACTGCAGATTTCTGGCAGCGCTTTTACCCTCAATTGCTATTTGCTATTCTTTTTCATTCCAGTTCTTTGTGTGCGTCGTGTCAATTGAAATAATTAGATTTGAACTATTATTTTACCTTGATCAAGAGAAAAATGTTTAAGTACCAAATCAAATCACTTATATTACTTTTTCTTGGAAAATGTGCACTATGTATCTCTGATATGACTGAAAGTTCATTTGGAAAATATAACGAGGGTCTTATAGCTGCATTTGGCGACTTTAATTCTGATGAACTTACTGATGCCTTTATAATAAACGGGTCTAGTATAGAAGTGCTTTTGGCTCATGATAAAGAACCATTTTTACGCCCTTCTTCTTATATCTGCAATTTTAGTAATGTTTTAATCACAAGCATAGTACCAGGTGACTTTGATGGAGATGCCTACATGGACATTCTTTTTACTACTCAACTTCAAAATGAAACATCCTCCCTACACGAGGTGAGAATATTATGGGGTGGTATGCCTGACCTTAATTGCACGGATGCAGTTTTAATAAAAGCTATAACATTAGGCCAACCTCTAGTTATGGATTATAACCGTGATATGATATTAGATCTTTTTGGAATAAATTCCCAGAATCAAAGAGTCTTTTGGGTCTTTGATAATTCAAGATCAACACCCCTAGAGATATTGATGAATGATGGAAATAATAAAGAAATAAAATTACCACACTCACACTCCTTCTTAGATGTCAATGATGATAATGCTGCTGATTTATTAGTAACTACAAAGCTTGATGTAGAAGTTTGGTTGAATGAAGAGCCTAGTGGATTTAAATTCAATAATAGCATAGAGCTCCTTGTTGGATTTGCAACTATATATGGTCAAGTATTATTTATTGATGTGGCACTTTCTGGGGAGTTCTTTTTAGTTGTACCTGTTTGTTATGATCTTGGTTGTATAAACAGTACAATTCTTATATATGACAACAAGCAATGGCATGATTTGCAAGTGGACTTTAATGATGGAAAAGGCACAATGTGGCACTTCATTCCACCTCGAGATGAGCCTTACCTAGACACAATAACAATGCGAAGTGGCGATTACAATATGGATGGTTACCCTGACATTCTAATGACTCTTAGCCCTTCAAATAATAATAATGAGACAAGAGTTTTCTTAATGCATAATGTCCCATGCAATCTACCGGGATGCAAATTTCACAGAACTTTTGAAATTCAATGGGAAAAATTTAACTCTTTTGGTAACAATGTTATTATGGCAACTTTTTACGATTTCTACATGGATGGAGTGTTGGATGTTATTTATGTTCAAAAGAATATGACCACAAACAAATATGTTATGAAAGCTTTTCGGAATGAATTAGAATATGATACAAACTTTATTAAAGTTATTGTTGTTACTGGACTAAGTAATAAAAAGGTGCCTACAATCAATGGTACATTATACACTCGAAAAGTTACTTTTGGTAAGTTTTTTAAATTATTTTATTATTATGGAGTTTTAGCTCTAATCTAGCCACAACAAAAATTAAAATTTTCTTGTTTCCGATTTTTCAATGCTTGGATAAAACTTATTCGTCGAATAATGTATAAAACTACCATTTTAAAAACGTATTCTAATTGCCCGTATTTGACAGTTTACGTGACATTTTAATATTATCGTGTAATACTTTATTGGACGGATAAGTTTTATCCAAGCATTGAAAAATCGGCCCTAAAACATATATGTACATAATAATTTATCATTTGTACAATCCCACTTTAGAATACAAAATTTAGAATATTGATTAACTTTTTAATTTTAATATTTAAATTTTTTATAACTTTTCAGGAACTAATTTACCTGGCCCAAAGATTGGATACAACACCTGGTCTCAAGAAGGTACTTATAGAACTGGAGTTTGTGCTCAACTTCCACAATCAGCATACTATGCTCTACAATTACCCTATTCTATATTTGGTCTGGACCGTACTCCTAACTTTGTGGACACACTTACTGTAGGACTTTCTGGGTACTCTAAAAGCTGGACACAAATCATTCCTAATTCTCAAATTGTTTTAATTCCTGCACCACCCAATGATCCTTCCCAGTGGAGAGCTCAGTTATTTGTGACTCCCAGCAAAGTTATTCTAAAAAGTGTCTTCGTTTTAACTGCTATCATTATTGTAATTATTGGATGTGTTCTGTATTTGCATTGGAAAGAAAGAAATGATAGGCAAGATATTATAGAAATTGATGAGAAAACATATGTTAAATTATAGGTTTAATCATTATCTATAAGTAAAAATAATTTTAGTTTGGAAACTGTGATTAAAAAAAATTACTTGTTTAATCCTAGAAATATAAGTAAAGTATTGCATTATTGTTATCAACTAATATGTACTTATATTATATTATACTCCCAAAAAATTTACACACTCTTTTTAAAACACACAATAATTACTATATTTTGTTTAAATAATTGGTGTATGAATAAAAGTTTATTTGGATTATTATTGTTCATGAGTGAAGTCAAATAACTAATGTAGGGAAAATCTTATATATAAAATTCTCGTGTCACAATGTTAGTCTGCATACTCCTCCGAAACGGGTGGACCGATTCTCATGAAATTTTCTGTGCATATCGGGTAAGTCTGAGAATCGGCCAACATCTATTTTTCATATGTACCACGGGCGAAGCCGGGGCGGACCGCTAGTATACTATATAAAATCTTTGATTGTTATCAGTTTTAAATTCATAGAGAATTACTTTCATAGCTTTATATTTAATGTTTTTTGGTTTGTTCGTAGTTTGGTATGTTTGTAGGTTTAATATAAAATTATATTAACTTACTATTGTAATTAAACTAGATTAAAGACTGATTTTCACATATTTGTTGAAATGAAAACAAAAAAATGAAGTTGTATTATTTTTAATCATAGTTATAACTTTATAACATCAACCCAAAAATATGTGAAGCAATATTTTTGATTAGTTCAATGTTTGTGCTTCTTAGATTTTTCTTTCTTCTTTTCTAGTTTTTCCAATTTCCTATAACAATAAAAACAAAGATTAGTGAATTAGCGTGAAATCATACTTAATTACAATCTTGTTATGAATGTAATGGTATCTGCTTTATTGGACTTTAAAGAAATAATATCAGCATTGCCTATTGCACACATACTTCAACAATTTCTTCTTTTGCTTTTTAGTCAGCTGACTAATGAGATCTGTTTCCGTGAGAGATGATGTGTCATTCTCAACTATTTTAGTGGCAGCAAGTGGCATGGCGCCGGGTTTCATCACTAGTCCAGTATCACGCATTTGTTGCATCAATGTGGGAACATCAGGCTTTTCTTCCTCTTCTTGTGGTGTTGATGCTGAAGCTTGCAGCGCACGAGCCTCACTCATAGATAAAGTGTACATAGTACATTCTTTGTCTGAAATCAAATTACTTATTGCACATCATTTAAAACTAAACTACACACATGCAAAGTAATATATCAAATAATATCATGAAATTTACCACACAACATGTATTGTAAAAAAAACAAAAGTATTACCTGTATTTATATGACCCCATTTGTGACACTTAATACAACGCACATTTCTGACCAAAATGCCAAATGGTTGATCTCTGATTTCATTGTCACCCTTGCAGTAGCTTTCTCTTGGAGCATTGTATTTTCTTTGCCATTCAAATTTATATTCTGGCTCATTGTCTTCACGTTCCCGTTCCTTTTTAACACCTGGTGGTGGCTCATACATAAAATTTAAGCTTAGCTTATCTTTGCTATCCTTACTGAGTAAAGCTCTAAAAAAGAAGATACACATAATATACATAAATAATTCCGATGACAATATATATTTTATAGCTATTTATATTGTATAGTATTAATTGTTTAATGAGCCAATCTATAATGGCAATCATTATTGAATGAGATTTGACAATTCATATTAATTATTAAAACATTTTTCATACATTTTTTCATCTGTTCATGAAAAGTGAAGTCCCATGACCCCTAGTGGGGTAAGGGGCAGATGCATTATACATCTGTTTCACTGATTGATTATCTTTAGAGACAAGTAGGTGATTAGCCTTCTGTGTCCTACTCCACCGGGAATCGAACCCAGGACCCCTTGGTGTTACGCTCACACGTCAACCACTGTAGCAAGGAGGCGGGTATATTGATCTGTTCATACACACCAAATATAATATATTATACATAACAAAGGAGAATGGGCATTTTACTATGGAAGCTGGGCCTGAACCCTTGAGTTGGACCAATACACATGAGATATTGTTTTTATAATAGATCAAAACACATAGATAACGGGAAAAATATATATAAAAAAATAATCAACTGGGTTTTTGTACAGTCACATCAAGTTTTATTTCTTTGTGTATAATATTTTTTGCAGTAAATAACTGTTATAAGACAATGATAATATCTTTATGTTACTCCAATTCACTTTCACTTACAAATACGTACTAATCTTAAGCCTTCTAATAACCGAAATACACTAATATTATGTTTTGTAACAGGTACGCTATACCGTGTTTATTATAATTCAACGTAGTTAGACGTTTTTTGTGGTTAAACTCAGTCACTCCACTGACATTTAGATTTATATTTACTTCACTCGAATTAAAAACACCGTTATTGTGCGCAAAATAATAGTCAAATAAATAAAACTTTTTGCCTTGACTGTACAAGAACCCGGTTGATTTATTTTTTTATTTTATTTTTTTCATAAGGTATGTGTAATGATCTATCACAAAAACAATATTTCGTGTGTATTGGTCTTAGCCCAAGTTTCAGGCCCAATTTGCCCATTCTCCTTTGTATTAGGATAAGATATAATAGATTTGATTTGTTTATAGGATACACTAATAATTATTTAATAAAAAGGATAATAAATGTAGGCTATAAATTTACTATTCTTAGAACAGAATAACATAATTTCTTGTTCACCTTGACCAAGTTATTGTATGAGTTATAAATATGAAAATATATCCTGTAATCATATTGTCATAGATACCTAAAATTAAATTATTTCTTTATTTATTTTCTATAATTTCCCAATTATACTTATTATTCACTTACTTGTTTTCATGTAATTCTTGTTCCTTTTCATACTGTACACGTAATTCCTCTTGTTTCTTTTTGTATGCTTCTGTTTTCTGTTCTGCCATCCATACCTTTTTAGAACAATAAAAATTAGTTTATTTTAAAATTTAAAAAGGGTATAATACTATATTAATTAATAAGACTATGTACTAGGTCTGAGTCAAATTAAATTAATTTCATGGTCAATCATTTTTACAATTAATATTCTTGTTATTTGTTATTTCACAACAATTTTATTTCCGAGATTTATATTTTAATGTTATGAAACAATATTAACTATTCCTTTTAATTATAATGGTATATATGAATATAATATATGGATGAACAAACTCACTCTTTTTAAATTATCTCGAGAAGCAGGATGGAAGAATTTTTTACACATATAATTGTTAAATCCTTTCCCCATCTTTGAATTTTAAATTTATCTCAAACTATAAATATAAACAAATAATGTACGACTCTTCTCTGAAGTATCCTAATTCTAGCAGACGAGAGTTAATAAAATTTACTTTGTTTTTATCTTCAGAATTCAATTTACTTTTATAATGAAAAAATCTCAGAGGAAAAAATAAAATGATAGTTATGATTTGTCAATTGTCAAATGTCAACTTATAAATATAAATAGTATAATGAGCTACGAGCACAGAGTAAATACTAGATACCACAGATTATTAGTTACTACGTAGGTAACTAGAGATAACAGCGACAGATGTGGTCTTTGGATATATAAGGATTTCTTCGCATTGGGCCTTAAAACATAACCATGCCCTAGGTATTGGGTACTAGGTACATAATTATAAAAAGATATTGTAAAATCTCTTCGTGTTTGATCTTAATTTATGCGCAGTTAGTCTCCGTTAAGTCTCCGTTGGAAAAATTTTTCAATGTCTTTTCGTGAATGGGCTACTTTTATGACCGCGGTACATAATAATTACTCTGTGGTACTGACTAGTTTATCTGACTTGAGACTTCTGATTTGTGAATTGACATTTGCTAATTGTTTGGCTGATGGCTCATGTCTGTTTGACATAGAGGCTTGGGAAAGATTTATTCTTCAACTTTTTAATTAGATTTTGCAAAGGGATTTGCATCCGTATATATTGAATTTATAGCATTTTGCAGTTATTTTTTCACCAAGTCACAGTTGTAAAGTATTACCTTAGAATTAATTCGTAGAAATGGCGGATGGAGTACAAATACTTAGACGCAATCGTCCGGGATCTAAGGCGAAGGTAATTTTAAAAACACCTTCAATAATAAGAAACTATGTAAAAAATCGGTTAAAAAAAAGAAATATGACCTAGTTATGATTAAATCTGGATGTGAGTAATAATGAAATTATTAATGTTTTATAGGATTTTTGCCGATGGCCTGATCAACCGTTCGAAGAAATGGACAATACTCTCGCTGTTCAACAATTAATTCAGCAAACAATTCGCCGCGATCCATCAAATTTAGAGGCTATTTTAAAAATGCCAGAAGCTCAAGAAGAAGGTGTTTGGAAATATGAGCATTTAAGGTATCCAATAGTGGTTTTTATTTTTAGTAAAAAGTATTATGTGAATATATTTTCTGTGTGTAATTGGAACTTTCTTGCACTTCTTATTGTTAAATGTATTTAAAAATAATAATGTATTATTATTTCAGACAGTTCTGTATGGAACTGAATGGTTTGACGGTTAGACTGCAAAGTGAGTGTAAGCCAGAAACATGCACTCAAATGACTGCAACAGAACAGTGGATTTTCCTTTGTGCTGCACATAAAACACCAAAAGAATGTCCGGCCATTGATTACACAAGGCACACACTAGATGGTGCTGCTTGTCTACTAAATAGCAACAAGTATTTTCCAAGCAGGTAACATTAAATTTTTTTATTATAAATATTTAATACTAGCGGTCCGCCCCGGCTTCGCCCGTGGTACATATTTACGTTTTCTCTACATAAGAACCATCCTCGTACTTCAAAGAATATAATAAAAAAAGAATTATTGAAATCGGTTCAGCCGTTCTCGAGTTATGCACTTACCAACATATTTTGCAATTCATTTTTATATATAAGAAGACAAGAAGATAAGAAGATTTATATTTATATATACTGTAATTATGTAGTATATTGATATATACTGTTCAGGGTTTAAATTTGAGTTGTGCTTACAGAATTTTATAAAATGCTTACAGAATACAAGTTTATAATATATTTGTGTCAAATATTGTGGTCATAATTGTTATATATTTGTTTGTTTTCAGAGTAAGTATCAGAGATTCATCTGTTGGCAAATTGGGATCTGTATGTAGAAGAGTGTACAGAATATTCTCCCATGCTTATTTTCACCACCGTGCAATATTTGATGCTTTTGAGAAAGAAACACACCTCTGTAAAAGATTTACATACTTTGTTACGAAGTACTCTATAATATCAAAAGAAATTTTAATTCTTCCCAAGCTTGATGATGAGACCCCAATAAATCAGCCTGTTGGTGAATCTGAAGCTTAAAATCTCATAAGTATTTTAAGATGTTTGAAAAGTTTCTTATAGAAACACTATCATTTACTTTTACTATAAAAAATACCAGTTCTATTTATTACACTTTGACGATTCTAATTATAGTGACTGTTATTTGATTAGAAATAATGTAAAGTTAAGGTATCATGAAATACGTTTTCCTTGTATGTGTATATGTGACGGCTGGCTTGTGAAGAGTTAAATCTGTAGTGTCTCTTGCAATATGAACAATCACATTATGTTGGTTTTAAGTAATACTAAACCATATATAGTAGAAAGCACATATTATTGTGTTAGATTATAAGTTCAGTTTTTTAAATATTGTTAATTTGTATGTACATTTTATGTATGTACTTCAAATGGAAAATTTCAGAAGCTGTAAGCACAAAACAAGTGTAGTAACAAAAATAATATTGATCATGTAACAGATTAAAAAGTTCATGAAAAACATTATTTTATTTAAAAAATAACTTTAAATGGAAAAGTGTAAGTTCTAAATATATAATCATCTATTTATAACTACATGATGTATGTATTCATAATATAGAAATGGTAGATGCATAAAAATGTACTTGAATAAAAATCTTTTTATGAGCTCTCATATTTATTAATATAAATATTATAATATAAAATTTACTGTAAGTCAATAAAACACATTTAAAAAGAACATGATATTATTTTTATTTAACATTCTTATGTTTAAATGGTTTTTTTGTCTTATGTGGCTGGTTTTGTTTAGAGAATTGTTCTTGTTCCCAAAATTTCTTCCCATGTAATGTTTGGTATCTGGAAAGAGAAAATTAATTTTAAATGCTTCATAGTCAACATTCATTTGAAAATATATAAAAAAAATATATAAATTATAAAAAGGTACTATACAGTAAAAGTTCCTTATTCGCGGGTAATAGGTTCCGTAAATGTGCCGCGAATAGAGAAACCGTGAATAAGGAATGGTAATTTGTATGGGGTTATAGGGAATACGTTCTTAGGTGATGAAATAAAAAAGCAAATACATAAAGAAACCAGTTTAATTTCAGTTTTTGAACAAACTTATTTATTAATTACCATTTAATTAGGTATTATCTTCAGGTTTAGGCAATGGCTTGTCACTTTTTACTAGTTTTTAATTTTTTTTAGTCGACATTATAAATTCGTAGTTGTAGTTCAAGCGTTTACTAATGGTTTTTATTTAGGTAAATACATATATGTATGTACCGATGTACCGATTCGATCCGCGAATAAAGAATTTTAGGCCGCGAATACAGGATTTAGGTCGCATTTTTTTCATCCGCGAATGAAGGAAGCGCGAATAAGGAACTTTTACTGTATAGTGTTTCTATAAAAAGGGGTAACTGGAGAAAAACAAAAGCTAAATATAATAATATAAATAAAATTATTATGAGAGATAATATGAAAATCTTTACCCAAGTGGAGTATCTATTGGTTGCTCAACTGATAACAAAATGTGTATCACTGGTATTTGTCTCTTCACTACTATTGTTTCAAGTCCATCTAGCTTCGGCTCCCAGTACTCTTCCACACTAAAATCAAAGTGTGATGAAAATGAAATATGTGTCAATAATATTATTGATATGTATCTATCTCTAAGATCACTCATTAATATTCCTTCAGTCAAGAAATTACCTTTTAGATGTCAGTTTCGTAATTTGGTGTGGGATTGCGAATTGCCTTTTTAATATTTCTGCACATGAGATTGCTTTAGGTATTGCAACTCCAGCCCCACTCCATACAACAGCTGTCGCTGCTTTATCCTCTAGAATACCCGAAGCATGTGACAATAAATTCACCATTTTACTTCCTCCTTTTACCTATAATACAAAAACATCTCTTGTCTAGTATAACCGGAGGATATAAAACTATTTTAAACTGGTTTAGTAACCAATACCTGCATCCAAAGGAAGTTTTCAGGTAAACCATTTATTGGGATTTTACTTCTTTCCATTTCTTCCTCAACATTTTTCCCTTTGAAATAATTTTCCATTTTGTATTTAATATTAAAGATCCATTAAAATAGTAAACAATTTCGCTAAAAAATAATCTGATTTTAAAAATATTGTTGAAAAAAACAATCATGAACACAGTCGGCTGTCACAAAGACAGAGTCACACTGTCATGTCAATAATTATTGTCAAATTGTTTTTCCGTTTTACGCTAGCACAATAAACATTTTTAGTAGGTATCAAACTGATTGTAATTTGGTATGATACTATTAAATAGGTACATTTTATTATAATATTGTATATAACATGTTTTATAAATTATATGGCATCATAATATAATGGCAAATGCTCTATGAATCCACTAGTATACGTTATTGGTGTCAGCTACTAAATACAAAGCCAGTAGTTTAAATCTAAACAGCCGTATTTAAATTGATTAAATTAGTTGAACTGGTTAATTTCTACCTTTTTAACCGACAAATTACGTGTTGGGTACTTTGTTTTATAAAATGAGATACGAACAACTAAAAAGTTAAAAGACGTATATACTTACATATATAATAATTATAACCTGACTTATTTTAAATTGCAATAATCTTAGGGTTCAAATCTGTGGTTCAAATAATTCTTTCTGGGTTCCCTCTGTGGGTTCCCTACACAGAACAGTGTTCCCTACCATTGTTATTGGAACTTTGTTGACTGTTTGACTGTTCAGCTGTCCGCCCGTCTATCACGGCTGTATCTCATGACCGTATACCTCAGCCGTATACCCAACGGTTAAATGTTTTTTAAAATAAAATTACTTACCGGCTTTTATTATAAAATATATTAGTTAGCAATGATCTCTTAAATGGCTATATACCTAGTTTTGGTAGTTTGGACACAATAACAATCACATAGTTATAGATGGTTATAGGCAAAGATAAAACTATTCTTGGGCCAAGGACGTAAATATTATTTGCGTAATTTAACTGAATCATCTAAAGGTTATCAAATGTTCATACGATACTTTACATATCGTCGACTAAATAATTATAGTTATCGTTGAATCTTAAAGCGGAACTAGTGTTATACTAAAACCTCTGAAAATAAATCAAAATGCATAATAATAGCTTTACGCTTATTATATTTTCCATTATAATAAGTAGCGCTTATTTTAAAATTGTTACTTTGGATAAAAACTGGATTTGTGGCATCAAGAAATCTTGTGTTGATTGTCTTCAACTAGACCATTGTTCTTGGTGTCCTTCTCAAAATAAATGCTTTCCGGAGTTTTCCACTGTTGAACATTCTTGCAATGATTCTTTACGATCGGCAAATCATGAAAGTAAGTTAAAAATACTTTAGAGTGATACGTAGTAAAATATTATATGTATTGTTCAATTTGTTTTGGAGCAGATGATTTTAAATACATAAACTTGTTTACAAATTCGGATTTTAAGGTTAGAGATTTTAAGCGGGAAATAATTTTACATAACATTCGCTGTGTACATACGTTTAGCTAGTATTTATAATCCTCAAACACAAACAAATAAAGGAAATTATAGCATTTATTGTTTTGCAATAATTTTTAGTGAGTTTACTGGAAAACGCAGAATGTGCGTGTGGTATACTTGAAACGAGGGATAATAACTGCCGTCCACCGGGCGTCACGGACGGACCCGAGTGTTACGGTAGAGGGAGCTGTGTCTGCGGGAGATGTTTTTGCGATCCCAACCCGGATCCTGAAAACCCCAGCAAGGTATGAATACTAGATACATACTAATAACATCTAATAACAACAAAAAGACATTCAAGATTGTTCTTCGCTTTGTCCACCTTAATTGCTCTACTCCCAATAATAATATATCATTAGTTATATATTTAAGTATTTTGTACGTACTTAAGTAACTTCGAATTTTTCTTTTTAATCTACATTAGAAAAGAAGATTGTTCAAGTAAATTATTATTTCTTCTCGAACGTTGAATCTATACTAATAGATTATATTCGTCCATGCTAATAGTATAAAGCTAAAGAGTTTGTTTGTTTGAACGCGCTACTCTCAGAAACCGTAGTCTACGTACTGGTCTGATTTGAAAAATTCTTTCGGTGTTAGATAGCCCATTTATCGAGGAAGGCTATAAATAGGCTATACCTATATCATAACGCTAAGACCAACAGTAAAAAATAAAAATCCTTTGTAAGTATTCGATTTTATCTTTATTTTATTATCAGATACTTTTTTTCAGGTTATAATCGGGGAACATTGTGAATTTGATAATTTTTCTTGTGATGGTGCAAAATGTAACGAAGGGCCATATTCTATTAACGATTTACATTTATATGAAGAAGATAACGCTGATGATGTCCCAGAAATAGATGTACCAGCCGAAAAATAATATGTTTAACAATGCATAAATGTATAGATATAGGCTTTAGCACAGACTAATAATAATATACTACGTATGTTTTAGTATTTGTATATGCATAATATTATAGAAAATAATTAGTAAGTATACGTGTATAGAAATATAAGCAATATAAATGAGCTTGTTTGTGTTTTTTTTATTATTCATCC
>CAJQZN010043234.1:0-15282 GCA_907164685.1 Colias eurytheme
CGGCCGCCCGCCCGTGCCGCCCGAGCTGCGGCAGCCCGGCATCACCGATATGAAGAAGTTCTGCAAGGCGGCCGGGATACGGTTCGATTATAAGAAGCTGGTCGAAGGTGGGTTCTGATACTAATTGAGAACAGATTTATTGTTCACGGTGTTTACTACCGTCATTTTATTTTATATTTTTGTTCACGCGAATTGTAATGCATTGTCTTTTTTGTGTCATCTTAGCGTCAGAGTATTGAACACATCTAATACGAATTAATTTTGTGTTGTAATTAATATAAACCTGTGCTAAAGAAAGTAATGTGTACTTAAATTGCTCATTGTTAACAAGTTTAAGTAAATAAACAGAAAGTTCATATGTATGCAGTTTTATCATTTCACAATTTCAATTGGTGTTAACAAAGAAAACGTAGATGAAAGCCATCAGCGATATATAAAGAGGGAGTTTTGTTCACACGCTGTTAAACTCGAACTGAAATTGTTTATTATTTCGTGTGAATTTACCTGTTAGTTTTATCTACATATTGCAAGTTTTTGATAGTGCGCATTGGTTCATATTAGTATGCTTAAAAAATATGAGTTAATGAGAAATAATGTAAGTTTCTTGTTATAATTTTTTATGGCACTTAAATATTAATATAATGTTAAATTCTTTTTACAACGCAAAAGCAAAAGCACTGTATCAGTATTTGAGTTAACTTAAATATAATATAAAGTTTATTAAATTACATACATGATTAAAAAGAATTCTTAACTTTTCGTTTATATTTTTATTATGTATGTAAAAATGGCCCTTTCATATTTCAATAAGAGTAATCACATACATCCATATTCCAGGTTGCACGAAAAACAAAGAGCGTGTGGCGAAAATGCAAGATCTGCTAACCGCGGCGGGGCTCGAGGGCAAGCCGACGCTTGAGAAGTGCCGCGCGATCAAACAGGCCAAGATGGACGCCAAGGAGCGGGAGCGGATCGCCAAGAAGGAGGCGCGAGCAAAGCCACGGGACGACGGTGATGGTGAGATTTGTGCTCTATACATTCTATAATAATTATTAATTCATTTAATCATTGAAACAGGTTACCTATCTTAATCTCGAATTTTAATATTCCGAATATCATAATCCAGAAAACGTTTGGACATTTTTTCATAACTCCGAATTTTAAAATTTCGAAGTTTTGTTTGTCATATAATCGCAACTCCGAATTTCATTTGCCCATTTCTTTATTTGTACGACGTTTTACAATCCAGACGAACGAGTTCCAGACATACGAAATCTAAATGCACAAAATCCAGATGACCGTAATCCATATGCACGAAAGCCAGATTTTTAAAACACAAATTTTTGAAATACAGTTAGTTAAACATCAATGGTCAACTTGTTAGTAACAATATTGTTATTATAGTAACAATACCAAAATTTATGTCATTTTATTCTATGATCTGGTGATAAGATTCATGTTTGTTTGTGTCAGTGGGTCGAGGCAAGCGTTAAGTCGTGGGTTAGCGAAATTTGTGCCTCATTGCTTTGCAGTATGGTTCATGTTTGTTTGTGAAGTGTCAGTGGATAGACACGGGAGCCAAGTCATGTAGTTATAAGGTTCATGTTTGTTTGTAATGTGTCTGTGTATGGAAGCGCGCTTAGTCACAAGATGCCGGTGAGATTTGCACCTTATGACTCGGTAATAAGATCGATTGGTCGTTTGAAATGTGTTGCTGAATGAAGGCGCGCCAAGCGCGAGGTTGATTGAGATTTGCATCTTATAACTTGGTAATGAGGTTTATGATTGATTGTAATGTGTCAATTGATGAAGGCGCGGCGCGCACCGAGCCGAACGATTGACGGTGCAATTTGGACGTTGTATCAAGGCAATAAGGTTTATCTTTGCTTGTAATGTTTCATGGCGCGTGCCGAGCCGCGCCGTGGGATACGACAGCGAGATTTGTACCTTATAACAAGGCAATAAAGTTTATCTTTGTAATTAATATGTCAGTTGCTCCGCGCTAAGTTGAGTGACACGACGGTGCGATTTGCACTTTATATACCAAGATTATAAGGTCGATGTTTGTTTGCGCGTGCGCAGGGTTGTCGGGCGTCGCGCGGCGCATGACGCGCGGCGCGACGGGCGTGAAGCCGCGCCAGCGCATCGTGATCTCGTCGGACGAGGAGGACGGCACGCCGGCCGCGCGCCGCACGCTCTCCAAGCTGCGCTCCAGCGTCAACGACGACTCCGACTGAGGGCCCGTGAGTGCAAGCACATATACACACGCACATTGCACACCGCAGGCAAACCGCACAGACACATACATACCGTACACCATAACACAAACGTACATGATAACATCGCACGAGGGTGGCACTAACACAACATAACGCACGCGTCATAGATTATTACTAACTAATACGGTGCCGCACCGCTTGATGACATTATACACGAAACTGCTTTAACCAGCTTTAATACAATACACTGCATGACAATGCACAAAATACGTGTGTGTTTATTTTGTGCATTGTCATGCAATGTATTGTACACACACGTATCGCAAACATACACACACCATTCACCTGCGTGTTGCACTCAATATCGCACCAATATAAAAAACGCACGTATTTTAGAGCAAGCACGAATACGACGCCGCACCGTTCCATAAAATCATACATCAAACAGCTTCAACACAACGCAACACAACAATGTACACAAAAATACAACAGCACCATACAATATAATATTATAAAGTTTCTGTTATAAAAAAAATATTGCATATTAATTATACATATATTCCAGGTAACACCTCGTGTGGAAGTGACAGACAATATCGAGACAGTGAAAGTGTTGGACCTTCTAGAAAGTGCTTCGACGGGGTCCATGACCTGTAGCGCGGACTCTTGACTTGTGTGACTCGGCATAATATACTAGTGATGGCCTTATGTGAGCGATCGGAACGTCAGTGTTGCCACACACGCTCTACTATTTTCCAAACTTAATTCGTAATTTACCCAGTTTTTTGGGTGTAATTTTAGACTGCAACCACTAGACGGTGATATCGCATTTAATATTCGGGTTAATGATGGCAATAAAGCGTGACGGACGGACGCAAATGTTACCATATTTAAAAATTTTTAGATTAAAAATGAAACCGCATTGTGGTGTTGTCGTTTTGATAAATTTAACTAGTCAAGTGTAAAAAATGGATAAGTTTCCGCGCTCAGGTTGACGCGAATCGGTCGCTCGAAAAAATTTTCCTACTAATTTTAGGTCAAAATTTAGAATGGTAATGAAATGATTTTCAAATTGTCCGGAGTGAGCGTTGGACCTTTGGTGTTTATTTTTTATGAAAAATGAAGAAATAATATTTTCTGTGAGTTATATTAAAATAATTTTGTATCATTTTGTGTGTGGTGTTTACAGATGTATTCACTAAGAATGGTTTTAATTTGTATATGTTTATGAATTTGGTCAGTTTCCCGTCCCTATATTAAAATTATTTCGGATGCCAAATGTTTGAATGGCATTAAAATGCATCTACAAAATATAATGGGTAACAATTTTTCAAGAGAGAAAATTTAGATGTGTAAATTACTAAGCTTGAAGTTCTTTATTTAGCAAGATAAAAGATAAATGACACTGCTATTCTATATTTAGATTACGTAACCTTTTAAATTGGAATCTATTTCCAATTAAGAATCGGACTCTTATTTACATATTGTCCTTTATTTAAATCATGTGACATATCGTATTATTAAATGAGGCTATTTTTTACGAATTATGTTTAGTTTGGGGGCAATTTATGTGATTTTTCTTCCAAATAACTCAATGTTACGCGTGAGATTTTTCCGTTACGCGCCATCTTGATTCGACGTATTTCTGTAAAATTGCATATCTTAATGCGAAAGTTTGTATGGATGTATGGATGTATGGATGTTTGTTACTCTTTCACGTAAAAACTACTGAACCGATTACAATGAAATTTAGCACACATATAGAGGGTAACTTGGATTAACACATAGGATAGGTTTTATACCGGAAATCCCACGGGAACGGGAACTATGCGGGTTTTCCTTTGAAAACGCGGGCGAAGCCGCGGGCGGAAACCTAGTAGTAAATTATTTTTTGAAAAATAAGGTCATAAAGAAGTTTCACTTCTTACGTGTGTACACTAGTACACGCACACATTTTTTTTTATACATGAATGGATAAACACCAAAGGTCCAAATGTCTGATGTAGAAGGTAAGTGTAAGGGGAGTGTTCATATCGACTTATTACTACACAAAACTTCATGTTACGGACATATTTACGTATATAGATAACAATAAGTGTAAAAATATATTTTTATCGCATTTGTTTGTATTGATAGATTTTTATTTATTAGAAATGAGAGGTGAAGAGTCGTTCGTGAGAAAATTATTGCCATATTCTAATTATTCTTTTACAAACTGAGGACCTGTTAATAGAGTGTATTAATAAAAATAATGATAAGTAAATTTTGGCAATTTAATCTGTGATATTTCGAAATTGCTACGCAATTTTAATTTAAGAAAAAGCTTTACATTTAGTTTTGAAATAACTATCAACTTTACATTGGTACTTTTGTTAAGTTACATTGACACCAGGATTGCAAGCGTAAATAACAAAAAAAATATATATAAATCAAATATTTTTTTTAAACAAGTCCTCAGTTTGCAAAACAACTTATTGGTCAGTGTTTTAAATTTATGATTAAAATAATACGCTACATGAAAAAAATTGCAAACTTTAAGTACTTGGCTGCGATTCGTCGCTTACGGATCCATTTAATTTTGACGGTTTTTTTTAATAGGTCTAATGTCGAAATCTGTAAAGACGAATCATTTGACATTTGAGCCGTGCATTATCTGTGCCAAAATTCAATTCGGAGCTCTTTTTGGCAGTTACATGACGCATAGGCAGCTTTGTGCGTTGAAAATTCTACAATGATTGCTTTTACATGTTTCTCATTGGTTTATTTACTCAGAATTCAGTTATAGTGAATTTATTCAATGCAATATTTGTTTGCGTGTAACATTGAAAATGTTGGTTGTCCCGTCGAGAGTTAGTTCGGTAGTGCATAATATGTATAAAACGAGAGTTTATTTCATAATTATAATTGAATTCGCTGAAGTAGGAATGTGACCCCTCGCTCATACGTTAGCTGGTAGATGGCTCGGCACCCGGTACGGTTCGTTTGTGCCTATAATACAATAATTACGTGAGTAAATGTACTAGTGTGTGTGTTTCGTTTAATAGCAGAATATATTATCGAGTGATTTATAGAATTTTTATACATTAGCGTTTAAAAGATGACTATTTAATTATAACACCAAGTCGAGTATAGTTAGTGTAAATAAGTAGGGACTAGGCGTGTCTGTGTACAGGTTGTCTACGCTTTGTATATAGGCTGTGGTCGAGACTCGTTGGCATTTGTGTTGAGTACTCGAGGGACATTAGCAGATGTAATGCAAGATACACGTATATCGTTACTTTAATAGCATTTATTAACATTATTATATTATATTATTATATACGTTTATTTAATTTGGTGGTCTTATTACCATCGCGTATCGATTTTATTAATTGTATATGAATCTCATTGTTCATTCATTTATCGGTGTACAAAAATTGTCAGGACGTGTCATTTGTAAATGACATAATGTAAATGCCAGTGTTGCCCGTACAAATATATATTAATATATTGATTGGTATTTATTAGTTTATAATATAATATGTGATGGTTGGCAGCACTGGACTTGAATAATAATGGACTTTAATGTGTAAACACAAGGTTTATTTTCGTCTAATATCGATTTTTCTCTTTTGGTTAGATCACGGTAGCTTTTATATAAATATGGATGATAGTCAAATTTGAAATATAATAGGATTTAGTAACGAACTAACGCATTGCATTCTACTCAATATCATTTTTTGTTTGATATGATGATAATATGGACAATATTTTGCGCAAATTACGTATTTTGTTCCTATGTTTATAACGTTCATAAAAGGGACAATAATATTTTGTCTTCAATTCAGTTTTCAAAATATAAAGAAATAAATTGAAATATGTATGTATGATCACTATTGAAAAATAATTAGAGAAATCATATAAAAATGCCTTATTTAATATAATTAAATACTCGATGATTTGTTTCCTACTATATTGCAAGAATTGTTTATTATCATATTTAAAACTAAAGTATCTGAATGAGAAAATATAATATTATGTTCTATTAATGCAATTTATATCTTATTTATATACATATATGTATATGTAATAGTTGTATTGATTTATATCAGTGTCAGTGATTACGCTATTTCTATGTTATTGAATAAAAATGTGATTTTCACATAAGTGTAATATAACTATAAATTATATAGGTATTTTTTTATTTATGCTACAAATTGTATCACGTACGATTTATTTAATGAGAAATGATTGAAAATGCGCTTTATTCTTGTAAGCAAGTATTTCCACCAATGAAAAGGTTTTTTGCGCATATAACGCACACATTGACAAATTATATAAGTCCACGAGAATATCATAAATATAATGAAATTGTACATAGTATAGTTATGTGTTTAGTGATAATGTGAATGTAAGATAGGTATTACCGCGCGGTAGATATTGTTTTGAAGCATTTTATAGCCCGTAGAGATCGGTATATTTAGTCAAGTATATATTTTAAAAATATAATATTTTAGAGAATAAGAAAAGATGCTATACACTGAATTTTTGTGTGTTATTTTTAACCCTCTTTCTCCTATTATAAATGGTGATTACATATTATTTTATACAATTATTATAATATGTAATTGCTTGGGCTTGCAAATCTTGCAATTATTATAACATTTCCTTCCTGTAAAAGTACATGTATTTTCCCATTACCCGTATATAAAGTTGGTTAACACGAATTAATAAATTGAAATGACAGCATATTTCCAAATGAAACCGAGGTGTTTTCCCCGCAACGCTATAATTTTAAGTTATTTATTGAAATTTAACAAGGTCCTAGTCCAAGAGCGGCACATTTTTTCACCATTAGCTAGTAACTACAATCACAATCGTTCATATCTTCTTCTTATATATAAAAATGAATCTCAAAATGTGTTGGTAAGCGCATAACTCGAGAACGGCTGAACCGATTTCGATAATTCTTTTTTTATTATATTCCTTGAAGTACGAGGATGGTTCTGATGTAGAGAAAACGTAAACATGTACTACGGGCGAAGCCGGGGCGGACCGCTAGTTTTTAATATAAAGAAATTAGCAGTAGATTATTTAATCTACTGATGGCATTTTGCTACTTTTACTACTGCTCTAGTCTACTTACTAGATTTTATTCCCACATTTATTTTATTTATATACTGTAATTTTTTACGCAAATAGTGTATCATAGAAATATTTGTTTCATATTTGTATGAAGTGTAGCTTTATCTTTTGTGAATATTGAGTATTAATCATGTTTTAACTTATTAGTTACCGATCAGTATTTTCCGCTGTGTAAAAGATGACACTTGAGGTTAGGGTAAAAAGTAATTTTATCGCGGGAATTGCACAAAAATAATGCGTCAGTGATGATCGATAACATTGTATTAGTTCATAATATTATGGTTGCTACGTGCTGTCTGTTAACAATCATGCACAAATGTATCTAAAATCCGATAGGTGTATAAATACTTGTTGAAAAGTTCATTTTAATATGTATAACAAAACCCTAAGACAAAAACTTATAGCTCGTTTTGACCTATGCGTGTGTACATTACACACAGTAAAAATTACAGCTAATATTTCATAAAAAGAGACCCGTAATTTTTTGTCGGTTTAGGATAAGGACGCATCACGATTCACCGATAGGATTAAAAACCTGTGAGATGCAAATTACCGCCTATATCTACCTAATAAAAAAAAACAAACACGTAATTAACGTTGTTAACTTTAAAGCCTAAAGTCATAAATAGGTCCTTATCAAAAATTTGCTGTCCAATATAATCACAATTTTATCAAGAGATCGAACAAGCATACGATTTTCAGAAAAGAATCTGACTATTTTCGATGATTGAGTTTTTTTTCAGCATCATTTTATGAATCATCTTTCAGGACCAGTAACTTAAATAAAATGCATTTAATTTATACACTCCTTTTGAGTGGCGGTTTTTACTTAAAATTTACTCATAGTTTCAATGGATATTTCTAAAAGCTCCCAAAAATTAATTGAAAAATATATTTTTTTATTTAAGCATAGAATGTGGGTAGGTGGGGTAGGTTCGTTACACACTTGACACTAATTGCTTCTTTGATTTTTTTTTTTGGGTACGCTGATACAATTTTTAAACCAAAATCTCTATCCTACATAAAATTTATTAAGTAATGTTTATTGATAAATAAATAATACGTAATTGTTTTATATTAGAAAAGATCCCTTATTTTCCACCGTATAGGGCGTATAGGTATATAAGGTATCTTTGGGAAAGCCCTTTTAATTTAATCAAGAAATTACACAATGAGTAATATTCTGGTAAGTGCTCGGTAAATAGTCTTATCGTATTAAGCAAATACTGATAAAATATTCGTAACTAGTATTATTTACATAGATCATTATCAATTAAATAAATATCAAACATCACTTTTGAACATTGCTTTTGATGTGCGTGTAACTCTTTTTTAAGGAGTAAGTACCTATGTTTATTATAACTATAACTTTTTAGGCACAATGTGATTGACAAAAAATCTATAAATCATGATACCTACAATTACAATTTATATGAAAATTGAAATACGCTTTTGGTTAGTTTGAGTACCTACACTTCAATACGCTGATGGATTTGCATATGCACGAAAGATTGCCTAGATCACGATAGATTGTAACACGTTGGGGCTCATACGATGAATCATAATGATACATTGTGTACGTATGCATCTCCATTTAATTTATTATAAAAGTAATAAAACATTTTTGAAAAATGTATATATTCATGGAAATGGAAAATAATATATTACCGTCGATTATATAACAGTTACATAAACTCTGCCTTTATTGATCGCAAATCGGTGCAATAAGTTTTTGGATGCGCTCGAAACGGGAAGTTGCACAATGCACAGAAAACCGGCTCAGCATTCAATAATCTGCAATGAGCCTATACTTCAACAATGACACACCTCCAGTGGGTTTTATAATTGGAACGTTTGCGCGCGCACTCGGCCGCGATATCGAGCGCCTCCGCCTAGACGTGAGACGTCACTGTCATCGAGTTTTCAAATTTCAGTTGTCAGTTGTCAGCCAAGCGAGGCGGACGTGTGTGTTACTCAGTGAACCAGTGCGCGGAGCTTTTAAACATGGCTCTGCTACGCCGGCTGGCAGTGAACGCTCCTCGCGGGATTCGCGTACTCTCCACGCCATCCTCGAGTCGGGACGAGCTGGACCTGTCGTTCAACAGCCCGAAAGACGCTTTCAAGAGCAAGAAGACCAGCGAACTAGTGCGGGCGTACCTCGTCTACCAAATATGCTCGATCAACTGGATCGTCGAGAACAACGACATGGTGAGTAAATCGATGAACAGCTGATGTCTTATGTAACTGTAACAATGTGCCGGCGTCTTTTACGTTCGGAACGTGGCTAAAATTAACTGAGACACGGTCCTTGAATTTGATTCGCTGGTAGTGAGTGATGGCGAGCGAAGTTAAGTCTTCATGCGTGTTTTTGTATTTCGCGAACACACTGCACATTCAACCGGTTTTTTTGGTCCCGTCGCTGTATTATTCTAGATCGCATGGGCCAGGCTGTTACGTCACAGTACCCGTAGTAATTTGAACAATTTAAAATTGAAGGAAATCGTAGATTATGCGTTCGGTAGTTGCGTGTGGCGAATTCCTTATTGGGTTTGAAAATTGCGATAACGCCATGGGATTTGATTGTTTTCCATGAATGGGGAATGGATTCGTGGTGAAAAGTTTCATGGCGCATGCGTTTTCGGTCCGCTGGCTAGACGGTTATGTAGACCGGCCACCCGGCGGCGGGCGAGGAAGTCCGCGGTCGACCTAACGCAACTTAGGTCGGCTGAGGTCTAGACTGGTTTCTACTTCCGTGAGAACTATTGTAATAGAGAAAGAGGGACTTTAAAATTTTAATCTACGTATTGATCTTATTATACTTGGGCTGTGGGCAGGTGTAGTCAGTTAGGAATTTAATACATATTGAAAAATAACATGTGCATGGTGCATATGAAATAATTACATGCATGTTATTAAATAACATTTACATGGTGCATATGAAATAATTACATGCATGTTATTAAATAACATTTATCGACCGGAAATTCTGCCTTATATGGTGAATCTCGATGTTTACGTCTTATTCTGCTAATAAAATATAATTATTGGGTATTTTCTATCAGCTATCGATACGATACCTACCTACTGAGCGTTACTTATGTAGGTGGTGAACCTACATTTTTTTGCAGATTCCACGTGGTGATATAAATTGATCACTTTTTTGTCCGAAACATAGAACTTTTGGACTACTTTAATGATCGGAATACATAGGTATTATGTTTTGTAATGGTTTTGTATCAATTTTTATTTAATTTAAAGTTTCTGTTATCATATATGCTCACCTACCCACATAACTGACAAAAAAATTATCGAAAGAAAGGACTCCGTGAAAAAAAAAATAATGATATTAGAACTCTTATGTTAAGTATAAAAATTACGTAAATAATGGTGTCATTCACCTGCTCTTGAATTCGTTTATAAAAAAAATATTGAAGCTTACGTTATGAGAACAGCTGCTTGTTGGTTTGTGAACGAAAAAAAAACTCATTCATGCTTTCCGTTTTGATAATAGAATAGCTAAAAATTGTCGGTCGTAGATAGATAGAGAAGTTTGCAAAAATAATAATATAAAAAACGTAGGGGTTTTTGTTACATAGATACAATATTGAGTAGGTACCTACTACCTACTAATAGCTTTCATTGTTTAAAACGAAAAATTTTAGAGGACACATCACCTGATTTTAAGCGACTCACGTCGTAAACGACCTCGCATAACTATGCCTAAATCCATCGCGTTTAGATATTGGAAGAAATAAGCGCGAGCTAGATTTGTTCTCAAGGATAAAAAATTCCATACAATTGTTTATTTTTAAGAAAATGTAGCATTTGTATGAAGATTTAAGAAAGAAAGAAAGCATTTATTCTATGGTCTAGTAACTTCAAACAATATTCGATGTTTTTACGTAATCATTCATTTTATAAATGTTATCCTGAAAATGATATTTTCAATAATCAATTGCCTAGTTATTTTTAACAACGCAATTTATTTTCGCATTTAGCGCGGGCATAAATTTTTCTAATCTTTCAATTTCTCTTATCTGCAGCTGCGGGATCATTAGTATGTAGTATCCCAAAGTTGTATACCTACCTATATAGGAAGGCCAACAGGGAATTAATCAAATTATTATTATAAAACCGAAACTTATTAACCTAGTCCAATATATTATATTATAAATGTTTGTGAATATGTATATCAGGTCTCGCGTATAATAAATTCGTAGTATACCAATTTAGTTAACCCTATGGTTAACCCATTGAGCCCCAAGCGGCCCGATCGGTCCACGACACAATAGATTTTCTATTGTGTCTGTGGTTCCGGGGCCTGAGATATATGAAGTGAACTGAAATGAATCCATTATGTACATGTTTATATTTTATGTAAAATTTAGTTGGAGAAAGAAAACAAATCGGCAATTAATTATGCCTTTTGTAATATCTGAGATCAATCCTAATATTCATAAAAAAAGCTTAATAAAGACTCTTTTAAACAAATTACTTATATTACGATAGCACACAAGGAAATGAGACAAAAAATGTAATTCAACACGGCTACGTAAAATTCAGTATTCTTTTTTTCTACGTAAAATTCACTTTGTAACAAATTCTGGGACAAAATCAATGTGACAAGTTAATTTTGGCATCTTTTTTTGTAAATGTAGGCCGAGACATGACGAGCGCTAGCCGGCTAGCACAAAGCAGGTCATAGGTAAATGACCTAGTGCTTCGATTTGTTACAATGGGTACCTACTTGATGATTTTATGCTAAGTACAGTTTTAATCGAATGCGAGTTGATTTATGATCTCGATTTTTTAACACCACGGACTTATGTAAAAGTTTACAAACATCGTAATCGTAGTGAGCACATATTGTGATTATTATTTATTATATGTAGCATTTTACAACTACCCCCTTCTTTTCAAGCTACCAAGTACCAAAAGTTCCGTATCTTTTAATTCTTTTATCTTTACGAAAATATCAAATCTTCTGAATATATTATACTCGTTGATTTATTATCTAGCTTGCCAAAAGTAAATTAATTTTTAAAATCGCTATAGCTGTGTGAAATGTTTCAGAACGAATTTATCCGTAAACAAACAAACATACGATCAATCTCTCTCTCTTCATCAAGATATTTTTAGATTATTAGATAACGCATAGCTATGTTTTGAAGAATCTTTCAGGAAATTTTATTTTTAAAGAATAACCTTATGTTTTTGGCGTAAATTTGATCTAATTCAGCAAACAGGCGATAACAGACAGTAAATAATAAAAGAAACAGACAGAAATCGTCGTAAAACTGGTTATATCGATATAAAATGGGTTTACATGCACGCCACATGGTAACAAGGGAGCTTTGGTAAACTTGGGTTGATCGACATTTGCCCCCTTATGTTCGATTCGTAATTCCTGAAAGATTCGTCAATAATGATGTCGTGTTCAAATTTTAATTAAACACTATTTTAAAGACAATGAATATTATTCTTTATAACTTACATTGTATGGCAGCGAATACTTATATGAATGAAGAGCTACAAAATATTTCAAGTCGACTTTTCTTTGAAGCAATCGCTACATCCAGAAAGAAAACGAATCTTTTCTGATGCTATTTGTCACAAAATAATAAACGTCCTTTATTTTGAACAGGACATGTGTCTTACCTGCCTCGGTGACACAATTATCAATTCAACGCTCTGTGTGCACGCACCACTACACTCACGTCGCAGTAAATTTATTTATAAAATGTACGAACATTATTGATTCGGGTGGTTATGTGAGATATGTATGAGATGTCAACTCAATCACTTGGCCGTGGCGGTTTGCCAGCTATCCATCGAGGGTTGAGTACCCTTGGTGGGGTTTCCCTTTGTACGGATCACGTAATGTACTGTGGAAGAGAGTAATATTTCACATAGAATTTGGGCTAGATTTTGTAAAAGGAAAAGTCTCTTAGGCATAGTTATAGCTTTATGTGTGACAGTGAACAGAAGAACAAACAAACTTTCGCATTTATCTTAATATATATAAATCTCGTGTCACAATGTTTGTCCTCAATGGACTCCTAAACCACTTAATCGATTATAATAAAATTCGCACACCATGTGCAGTTCGATCCAACTTGAGAGATAGTTTAAACATGTAGGTACCACGGGCGAAGCCGGGGCGGACCGCTAGTAATATGTACAAGTTAGGATTACAGATCATAGGCTATACTATCTTGGCTAGGGACAAAATATATAATAATATTGCATTGCGAAAGCCACTAGGAGGATAAAATGGGGCAAATATTGTGAGCAAAGGTGCAGACGGGAATCTAGTCAGTTATTATGAAATATCCAATAAGAAACTGAGTTTTCCTTCCGGATGCTTAGAAATCTGTTAGACATACAGGATAATGAAATATTATTTGTACGTCAATCCCTGATAATACGCAGACAAGACGTAAACAAAATGTTTATCACAAAGCAGACATTAACTTGAACCAAGTCTAAACCAGCTAACAATGCAAATTCGATTCTTTAAGAAATTCTGCCATCTGAATGATACCTTGTTCAAATTAATCAGTACGAAGGTTGGGTAAGAAGAAACATGGTATTACCACAAAAAAATTAAACACAGTGTAACTTTAAACCAGGGATCTCTCACTTTAATAGTTGTCTATGTGAAATACGACAAAACTAGATTAAAGAGAACCCGCGCTTAAAGTTAAACCCCGTCTAAAGTTTTTTGTGGTAAGACAGTTAATGAATATCTCATTTGCCAAATTAGGATAAGTAGATTGCGAATTAGGTCCGCCCCGGCTTCGCCCGTGGTACATATTTCGCAATAAAAGGTAGCCTATGTCCTTTCTCGGGTATCAAAATATCTCCATACCAAATTTCATGCCAATTGGTTCAGTAGTTTAGGCGTGATTAAGTAACAGACAGACAGACAGAGTTACTTTCGCATTTATAATATTAGTATGGATTTGGAGGGAGCAAATTAAAGCCCTTCGTTTTACATTGCCGCATCACGCATGCGGGTAAATAGCTTGTGCAAATCATCGTTACACTTTAATTGTTAATATTATTCAATTATTATTAATCACATACAACCTTTCCTTAATAAAATAAATATTCTGCAAATATCCCGGTCATTTTATGATGCACTTAATATTTATGACGTGAATATTTGCGGTTTTGAGCGTATGACGACTTGATAGATAGTATATATTGATGCGATTATGGCAGAAAGCTGAGTCAAGACCCTTTTCTGGAAATGCAGTGCACACACAGTACCAGATTCTCAACAAACATGGCGTCTAATTTATGTCTAATTTTATTATGAATCGTACTTTCTTTCTTCTTCTATTTTGTGTTTTCTTCTTGTGTGTGTACCTTTATCTAGAAATAAATGTTTTTTCTTTCTTCTTTCTGCTTCTATATATTACCATAAAGGAAAACTAAGTTAAACTATTACGATAAAATACTTTTTCATTAAAATATTTGGTTTTATAGCTTTTTCCATTGTTTCATTAAACGACTTATTCATTCGTTTTACATCCTTGAATAATTTATTTTTAAATTTAACTTTACGGACATTTTAAAATTAACTTTTTATGTTAATCTATTGTCGCTTTCATTTAATTATGTTTATTTAAATTTTAAAACCTTGGTGATTGTGAAGCAAGGTTTTATTCATGAATTAACTGCTATTGTCATTATAATTGTAATCTTATTTGTCTAGAGATGATACGCGTTGGCTAGACACTTAATTTTTCATATTTGTTTATGGTGATTTGTAGTGGTTTCTGATGTCTTCATTATACTATGTATTTGTACTAAAAAAAATAATGTATTTTCTGCCACATTTTTAATAGTTAGCCACTTTTATAAAGCATCCTAATCATTCAAAAGGGAGGCTGGATAATGTCGCTTCGAGCGAGAAACTTTTGAGCTTTTG
>CAJQZN010043234.1:15382-51663 GCA_907164685.1 Colias eurytheme
TATTAATTCGCACATTTTTCGTTCATTCAACCAAAATGTTCAATCAATTTTGCGATGCCTATCAGAGAACGTGAGATAAGCATGACATGCACGCGAGCGAAGCGTGAGCGAAGACCTATAGTATCTAAACAAATTGTAAAAATAAGTCTAACGCATCAAAGGCAAATACCAAATAATACATTAACAAGATTTTTATTGTACCCAAATTAGAAGAGATAAAAATAATCTTCGTATGCGTTTGAACCTAACTAGGCTGCCTAAAACTGGATTATTCAGTTGATTTCAATTTTGATAAGGTCACATTATAGGTATGCCTTGTGAGTTTCCGTAATATTCGGTCCTTATCCCTTGGCCAAATTTCTAAAGTAAGTGTCCATTAAATTGATTACTTACATGTTTAAAACAATGTATAAAAAGACGAAAATTAATAAACCGATTCAGCTGAAATTTGTGAAATAGATAGATCATGCCTTGAAAAAGCGTTTTGATATAGCTAGGTGCCACAGCAACACCTTGTACGAGTATAGAATATATTTATTATATAAATGCTCTTTGCAAAGTTTTTTTGTTCCCCATAGCGGTTTAGTGACCCCTTGATCTAGTTCGATTTAGTTTTTGTTAGCAGAAACCGGAGTGGCCGGCGGTTAACGCCTGGTTAAATATAACTGTAGTTTATTAATTTGTTTTATACGACCTATTTTAATTTGCGACGAAATAAATCTTTGAAATTGAAACTTAATAAGAAAATTTTTTATTACAAGTGTCCTCTCATAGCATGAAATGACAAAGAAAACAAGTAGTCTGCGATTAAAAATCGATGTAAACATACACTAGATCTGTATCTTTCTATAGAAACTGTTTTACGTCCCAAATATGAAATGATGTATTATCAAGTTGATTCATAAATTGACATTTTCGCGAATATGAATGTCTCATCATGATCGTGCATTGAAATAAGAAAACAAAAAAGAGGGTAGATGCGAATCGTTACAGTAAGAACGTAGAAGCTCGATCAGTTTTAGTAGTATAGATTTAATAAATCAGACTGTATGGGAATGTGGGAGGATTATAAATCTGACTTTGTGCTATAAATCTAGACTATAGGTACACATAAAATACTGCAATGGTAGGTATTTATGTTACCCGATTTTTAGTTTTTATCATGAAGGCGAGCGAATGCCTTGAAAAATTTTGCTCTGAATATTTTATCTTAGTTTATTGCTTTTATATAGGATAGAATATGTGTGTATCAGTCTGTGGAATCGTACGAAACGGATTGACCGTTTTCGATGAGATTTTTTTTTATTTGAAATAAGCCAGTTTCCTTGTTTTCTTGTCCCTACTTAACTGGTACTATATTGTATCAGTATTTTTCCTTAACTTACTTCACATTAGTGTTAAACTTGCCTTACATTAGACATTTCTGGCGTATGTGATTAGTGAATTAAACTCTATTAATTGCCGCACACGTGCCAGTATATTTTTTTTTAGGTCGGTGGCTAGACGGGACATTTTTAATTAGATTTTCAATTCAATTTACTCGTATAATTAACTCAATCAATTATTTTTCCTATGCTATCTATATGTAAATAATGCTACATATCAAGTTACACGCAGTATGTAAGTAGATAAAATTACCCCCCATTGAATACTTACAATGTGTTTTTGTAATAGATAACAATAATTACACATGCAGCGTATCGATACGTAATTAACTACGAATAAGAAATTACTTTTGCTTTTATACTACCTACGTATGCGTCATGCTGGCCCACGCTGTTCCAAAGGTTGGCCGACCGTGGGCCAACCCGCGTCACTATGATGCTCTTATGTAACCGGGAGGCGTGCCCTTCAGAGGTTTTGACGTCGTGATTAGAATCAAATAGATTAGTTCGTTTAGATTTATGTTCCTGTACCTGTGTTTTGAAACAATTTGTTTACTGTATGATGAATGGGATTTGATAGAACTTTCATTTGGAAAAACTTCTTTCGATGTAGAAAATTCAGTAGGTACCTACTGCTGCTATTTAATTTTAATAGAAAATATCGATCACTGATCTCAATCTATCTGATTTCATCGTATTGGTTTTATTATACTCTTATCTAATCCTATATTGGTTATTGAATTTCTTGGTGACGGTTTGGTCGCTTTGAGAATCGATATAATTAACCCTTAAATTGATTTCGTCCGTTTTAAAGGACATAGTATTTACACACATGCTGGCGCTGTTACAGTAGACCTAGGCATTAACAATTGGTATATTGGGAAGGTACTAGCTATGTCCTTCGCGTACATGCAGGTTTCGTTAGCGAAGCGAAGTACATTCGCGAATGGTGACCATTTGAAATTTGCAAAAAACGGATCTTTTGACTCTCCTGATAAAATTGGTAATAACTGTAAGTATTTTGGCTATTTTGCTTATAATGTTATATTATTAGTTAGAATACGATTGTAAGTATATTATTTTGTCATAATTTTTACATATTTTACAATATTTGGAATAAAAATCTTAGTTTATTTGTGATGTCCTATAAAACGGACGTTGACAACTTGGAATATACACTAGGGTATTCTTCACATGTCCTATGTAACGGACGTTGCCAATAAAACCCTCCATTTTCAACGTCTTCATTTTGATATATTTTTCTCTATTTTTATTATGTTTTACAGGAGCATGACTTGGCAATCAATAAAAAATTCCCTCGCTACCTCTGGCGGAAGCTGAAGAGTCTGGTATTGAGTTGAGATGACAATTTCGAAGGAAATGTAGACCTACGGGAGTGATTTCACTGTGATAACAGTGTCAATCATTTACCCTCAGCACCATACCTCCGGAATTATACGACATATTGATTTGAGACACAATGAAGACCCAAAAAGTCAGAATTTTTACCATCAACAAAATATTATTGCTGCAGAATTACAGCCATTACATGCGGTGCCAGATGAATCTTCCCTACTTCTCAGTAGTTCTTCAGCCACAGCATCATGTTACTTACCAGGAATACCACCCAATGTTTGAAAATTTAAAAAATAATACCTAACAAATTAAAAACTGGCAGCAAATGGATATATATGTCAAAGAATTCAAAAAAAAGCTAATTAAATTTCGTGTTTGTTTTGGTACTTCAGGCATGGTATATACGACTTCTTTGCATACGATGAAGCAAACACATTTCAATCTGTACAATTTAGTGAATGGGAAGAGGACTTTCTTGGTGTATTAGATAAGTTTTCAGGCTATGAAATACTATTTCTATTCCAATTCTTAGCATATTCTTAGGCTGTGATTTTTGGGAGTGTCGTTTTTTAAAATCCATTATTTTTAACGATATCGTTAAAGTTTTAACCAATATTTTAAGACAGATATTTGAAAAGCTTATACTAGATCGTCCATTGTTATAATTTGATAGTAATTTTGAATTACAAAGCTGAAAATGTGCATTGTATTCATGTACCACGGTTGCAGGAATAGTGTGCAATGTCCGTTATATGTGACGGTTCGAACATGTACATATAATTGGCAATGTCCGTTTTATGTGACATAGTGAAAACCATAGAAAAAAATAAAATTTTTAATTTTTTTTTTCATTTTCCTCTTTTCTATCCTAATTCCAACACATCCTCCAAATTTGGACATTATACACACAAGTTATCTAGGGGTGACAATTTAAGGGTTAACCTGCTTACTAATCTATAGATTGCCCTAGGTCCGAGGCCAAAGCAAATATCGCGTCTAGACTTCGATAGGAAAGAAGAGATAAATTATATTTCATTTCAATATTGATTTTATGAGATCTAAGCAAAATTTGATAACATTTCTTCAACAAAATTGGATTCATTATTTTGACCTGTATAATAGGCATGACGACAGTATCCATAAATGATCGAATTAGTGTTTTTAAGGGAAAATGTATAATAAATAAATTAAAAATAGTGACTTAGAAATATTAAAAACATTAAGATTAATGAGATTATCAATAAAATAAAACATTGAAATTCTGCAGTCGGCCATATTGACTGAAACACGCGTGACGCGTCACGTCTTTGTAAACAACTTCGCGTCAGGTGTATTTTGTTGTTATGAATATGTTAAGAATACGCATTTTTATTTATTTTATATTTTTTCACGTATGCTTTATCGACTCGACTCGAATTCACGAATATGTGGTTCGGGTTTCTCTGCGTCAAATTTATACAATCATTATTCCTTTCATATTATTTTCTCGCTTTAAACAATTACTAACACTTTTTTTGGGTATTATTTTTATGTAGATTCACATTGCAATACTGCACACCACTTATAAACTTTGAAATTAGATTCTATAACACTTAATAATTAAATATTATTACGTATTTACGTAAGAGTGACGTCACGCCTACGCCATGACACCTGTGAGCTGTTTTGGCACAGTTAATAAATATTTATTGAAAAATGGCTTTTATCTTCGTTAAATTTAAGTATATTAGCGAAATATAGGGTTTTTCTTGTTTAATAAACGTATACACACATTATGGAAGAGGTTTTGAAAATCTTTCGTCATGCCTATTATGTCAATAAAGAATTTTATTATTTTTTTTATTTTATTTCTCTGAAGAATTGATGTTTATTCTCGTTATGATCTATCGATTGATAAATTTCTTCCAAATCTGGTCACACTGGAAAATATGTTAAGTTATTTTTTAGTGTGACTGGAATTAAAAATATAACCAAACTAATACATTGTTTCATTGAGATACACCTTTAAAATTTAAATATGTACACGATAATGATCATGTTTCTCAGTTGATGACATACTCCATATTCTATCTTAATTACGAAAAGATCATACGAAAATAGTAAGTAAATAAATAATTGAATCACGAGGATAAAAAACCTGCCACAACATTACCGAAATAAAATCATCTATAGATTTTATCAAAAAATCTGTTTCCGAAACTATTCCGGGGCTTATCTCAGATAAGGAAATGCAGACAACTCCTGATAGCGGACGATAGCGAGAGAAAATTCCATTCAGGAGAATTTTCTTTTGGAAAAACTAAGAGTTATCTAAATTCTTTTAACAGATTGTGACGGAGCGATTATTTTGGTACCGAATATACTTATATAGGTTGATACGGAGATGGGATCAAATCAAAAAGGCTTGTAAATTATATTAAGAAGTATATGTATATGATAAAAATAACTTTCGTTTTTTTTTATATTAATCGGCACATCATCTGCATCGGTATATCATCACTTAAATATTATGTATTTAAACAGTAATTTATAAAGACGGATGAATGTTTAATCGAATCTAAGTACATAATATAAGTGACTAACTTACCGCCCGCGGCTTCGTCCGCTTTGTCTAAAACCTAATAAACCTATTCCTCTTGAATCACTTTATCTATTTAAAAAACCGCATCCAAATCCGTTGCGTAGTTTTAAAGATTTAATGAAATAGGGACAGAGAAAGCGACTTTGTTTTATAATATAGCCACAGTATTACCATTATTTCCTACAGTAAGGAATCGCCTTTGATGTCGCGCGATGCCGCCGCCAGCGTAGGTAATGACGCTGCCACACGAAAATACGCTAGGGTTGCAACAAATGGGAAATAAAACAATTGTGATTATTAATATTATGATGAAATCTTTATTCATATGTACATTCAAAATAATTGCGATTATTAAATCTGATGTAATTATTTGTTCATTAATATATAATTACAGATATTGCACTGCTAAATATTATTTACGTGGACACTTTATTTTTGGATGTTCTTAATTGTATATTATAACATTTAACTAAGTAATGCATTCGCATTGGGATGTACAATCTGATTAGAAAATAATGAGGACAACATATATACATAGCTTTGATTTTAATTCAACAGATACAATTAATACAATCTTTCTGAAATATTGTTTCCTTCTGGGATTTCAATGTAGATTTACATCCGTAAACCGAACAGTTTGTGCGCGCCATAATAGAATATGTAAGTACCTATGTATAATAAAATTATTACACAAAAAATACGACTGCGTCATCCTTTCGCGCTAGGTAAAGCAAACTAAGCGTGTTTGCTTTACGCGGCCCGCGTCGCCCGACCCCCGCCAGTTCCCCTCCGTTTCTCTGCACAAGTACATTCGTCGCACTACTGTAGGAAATAATGGTAATACTGTGATATAGCTATGTAGTGATAGGACTTTAGTAAGCTAGTGTGATGACGATTAAATTTATCACCAATTAGTGGTAGCTGCCCTTGCTAATGTAATTCACGTAATTGTAATTGCTTGTTCACTACAATTAGGAGGATTGTATTTAAGACTAACTATCTTTGTTATGTATACTTCTTAATATATATATATACTTAATTAATTTTATAAAGGTGGTTGCATGTTTGTATCTCTTTCACGAAAATATAGACGACCGCATGTATAAAATATTGTACAAAGATGAGAGATAGATTGTAGTCTTGATTAGCTAAACACTTTTAGCCGGGCTATCATGACTGAAACCAGATCTGATCTGCAGCTAGTGTTACAATAAATTGCTTGGTGCTTTTTGAATGGTTGATTATCTCAAGATAATCAACTTCGGACTATTATAATATAACGCATACGTCCTAGTTTAGTAAGTTATTTAACCATGTTATCACATTAAGGACTGAAAAAGCAAAGTAATGGACAATATATGTAGTTTTAATCGCCATTAATATAAATTAAATTGGTTTCAATATGCACGTCATAAAATTACAATTCAGTTTGTTTTTGCAAATTCAAATTAAACAACGAAGGATATTCCTTTGCTTCATTGTCTTGAAACCTACAGTATTAAGTACTTATTCTACCTGGGTGGTTTGTATTTATGGTTAGGTTACATTGAATATTCGATTCGTTCCTATTAATTTGTATACGGAACCATAGATAGGTACTATCAACTTCCTTTCCAAAAAAGATTGAATAGGCATCTACATTACCAAAACCTTTCGGCAGAACTCGGGTGTGATTTAATTATTTAACTTCTCTTGCTGTAAATCGTCAGAATCGTCATCACATGTGTAAATAGAAAAGTCACTTATGTAAACATAAGATAGCTCTGTATAAAAACGTTAATTTCCACAGTAAATATGATCTCGATAATCCCAAGTGGAAAAAACCTATTAGCACTACGAAATAAATCCACTCAAGTGGTTTGATGCGGTCCGTAACTAGTTTTTTATTGTAAAAATCACGAGATTGCGAAAAAACTAAACATAGCTGATGTAAACGGTCGCTAACTCGACAGACATGCTTCAGACTGGGATAGGGTTGGCAACACAGAGTTTTAAGGTTCTTGTTGCTGTGTTGTCATAATATTGATGAGGACAATGGCATTTGCATATTATCGAAAGCATACATATTGATGATTTTTTATGAGTAACTAATTGTAAGTAAGGTTTTAATCGTATCGTCTGTGATAAGGATTCTTTCGGGTAGGCTTTTATGTTTTTGGCCATACGTAATTTTATTTACTATTATTTAGTGTAAATAATAATTAATTTTAAAACTTAATTAATGTTGAGGTGAGCATATTAAACAATAATGGACATTATTAAATTTAAGAAGGTATTAGTGGTAGCCCTAGCAGTCGTCCTTAACGTAACCTCGAATTTTCAATGTCACTACAAACAATTACCATCTTTAGCAAGCTAGAATTTTAAATATCCATTGATAAACGTTTTTTGAGAAAATTCTCGTTTTTTTTAATAATTTATCATCCCTACTAATATTATAAATGCGAAAGTAACTCTGTCTGTCTCTGTCTTTTACGCTTTCCCGCTTAAACCTCTCAACCGATTTTGATGAAATTTGGCATAGACAATCTTTATAGTTTATACCCAGAGAAAGAACACAGGCTACCTTTTATCAAAACACCACGCGAGGGAAGCCCAACAAATGATGGAGATGGAATGTTCAATATTGTATTTTAAAAGCTGTTAGCAGTCAGAATGATGACAATGCAAATTATACACAAAGTTTGGTGTGATCTTTTTTACTCTTTTACATAAAGTGGGTCATAGAATTTTGATGAAATTTAGCGCAGAAAGAGATAGATATATCCTAGATGATTAAATGGCGTAAGTAATTGTTATTCTTCTCTGAAGTAAGTCTAATTTGAAAACAAGCGTAGGTACCCTCATTAAAAACTATCTAGGTACTATGTAGTACATTGTATTACTTTAAAATCTGTACGATTGAAGCGGCAGACTGAAGCTTGTTTTTCAACATCATAAAATATTTAATAAAGCATTGAATAATTATGTACCTTCATATTAGGTTTTTTTAACTAAGTATGTAAGTAGTAACTTTTGATAATTAACATTTAAAATATAACTTAGAAATACAACCGTAATTTTAATGTACCTATATCTAAGTAAATAAAGTAAAAATATAAAGTTTAATATACTTAAATACGTAAATGTTTTATGTCCAGATAATTCTAGTTAAAAATAATTACTATACACATACAGTAGTAGATTTCTAACTTTTTGATAACAATCAGTTAATTATCACGGAAGCTAAATTTATCATTTTGCAAATTATGTTATTTTATTTAGCATAAGTACCTACCTGATTATTTTTTCGTCCGCCTCACCATGCTTACTGTAAACTTAGAAATTTTATTTGTGGAAGATTCGAGTTCCAAAAGTTTAAATCCTTTGGACAACTGTCTTTTCTAAATAAATAATACACGCCAAAGTATAACATCGACTGAGAAGGTTCTCTGTTACAAAAGATGATGTTCTAAATATTATTTTTATTCGAAAGAGTAACTTGGTTTCTTAAATATATATACTGGCCCCGGCTTCGCAGTGGTTGAGGCATGATAAAAGTTCTTAGCTTTCTCATGGTACCTGTGATGTATGAGTTTCTTTTTTAATACTTTGAGTACTTTTTCAGTCCAACAATCCATCCAGTTTATATATAATATTAAGTACTCAATACCTTTTTACTATTAACTCTATTTAGTATTGATAAACTCTAATTTGTATACAGTTGATGAAGAGGCTGCGCCAGCTGGTCGGGCAGCGCATGTTCGAAGCCATCATGAAGGCGACCTTCTACGGGCAGTTCGTGGCTGGCGAGGACCAGAACAAGATCAGGCCTACCATTGAGAGGTGAGTCGCATCATTATGTGTTTAGTAAAATAAAATGCGATACAACTAAAATAGGAACGGTTATGACCTTTTGTGTGTCAAATGTCACATGTCATGTAAAAATAAAATGTATGCGTGGCTAGAGTACACACGTAAGAAGTGAAACTTCTCACGAGTATGGCGAAACGCAAAAATGTCGCGCGTACGGCGTAACGCAAAAATATTTTTGTCCAACCCCGATAAAGAAGTTTCACTTCAAAAAGTTTTAAGAAATTACTCGGAAATTTTTCTTTTTGCATATTAATAACGTTTATTATATTTTTCCTGGCTTGAATCAAATTTGAATAAAAGCGTGATGGCTTTACTAACTTACAAAATTTCAAAGATTTTTACATATTTGACGCCAAACCAAAAATCCCTAGACTATGTTGATGTGTTTAATGTGAAGGTAATGTGTATATCTGGTTAGTTTAATGAGCTTAGCAGATATCTTCGTATTTAACATATTTTTAAACATACAGACATACGTACAACATGCGATTATCCACTGTATTGTATTTATTGTCAACAAGGGTTGAATCTAAAACCATCGCAACCGGGATAAAAAAACATGTTTGTTGTAAAGATGTAGGTTTCTAAAGCAATTTTATAAATCAGTTGAGGTATTTGTTAGTTACCCTCATTATAACAAAAATGTTCTTTCTGGCGTCACGCGAAAACCACTGGAGCGGTTTTGATGAGATTTTAGAAGTGTGTAGCGATTCAGTTTATTAATAAGAATGACTTGACAAATACATTATTGACGTATGAAAGTTAATTACAGTGAATAATTGTTACATTTCCTGTACTTCTTCCTCAAAATGACGCATATCCTCATTTTTTTTAATTCATAGTACTTAATGTTGAAATTATATCGTAAGTATTTCTATAGAAAATGAATATAAAGATATGAGTCAAGGGTATGCTTTAATAATTAATATCATGTTCTTCATTGTGTTTCTACAAAAAATTACGGAAACGCGTAATTGCTACCGCAGAAAGCTTGTCTTTTTAAATATAGGAAAAAGAAAATTTTGAATAAACACTGAACATTGTAATAGTTAATTTTATTCATCACTAGTACTACGCCCCGGCTTCGCCCGTGGTACATATTTAGTATCCTATGCCCTTCTTCTGACTCTAAACTACCTCTCTGCTAATTTTCAAATAAATCGGTTCAGCCGTTCTTGAGTTATAAGTGGAGTAACTAACACGACTTTCTTTTATTCTATATACAGGGTGTCCCGCTATTGGTATACTAAGCGCGAAGAGACTTGTAGTTTTGCATACACTGATCACGTAAAAAATACTTAAACAACAAAATTACGTCAAAAATTTTTTGCTAAATTTTTCCTGAAAATCCATGTTTTCTTCTCTAGCTTCGCGCAGCCGGCATATACCGCTTCTCTAAAGTGAGCATTTTGTCTATGAAAACATAATATTAAACGATAGCTCATGTGCTGGTGACAAAATTGGGCGGGTTGCTTGTTATGGGTGTACACATAGACTTTTAAGAATTCATCTACTTGAAAAAAAAATGCGTCTGGAATTTTTTAAGTATTTTTTACGTACTTAACGTATACAAATCTATAACCTCCTTTGGGCTTAGTATACCAACAGTGGGACACCCTGTATAGATGATATATGTATAAGTATGGTCTTCTTTAATATAAAATTTCGTATGTATTCCACAGATTGCGCTCATTTGGCGTCAAATCAATCCTGGATTACTCCGTGGAGGAGGACCTCTCGCAGGAGGAGGCTGAGAAGCGCGAAGTCAGGTAATTTTACATAATTTTACTTGGTGTTTTGAAATATTTAATACTGGCTGTGCCCCGGGGTTTTACCCGCAGTGCTCCGCTCCTGTTGGTCTTAGCGAAGAATATTTTTTTATTTCAGAATTTTTCAAATTCCATTAGATCCCGAGATAACTTCGTACCACTTCGGTACACTTATAAATGATATTACTTAGATACGATATAATTTTCATTCATTCCATTATTATCAATCAAAATTACCAAAATTAAATGCTAAATGTTACAAATTTATAATTTTTATTTTAGACTTCCTGAAATTTCACTCGCTTTTAAATAAGTATTGAAAAACTATTTTTTGATGCATCCTCCTGTACTACATAATTTATCAAGCTCATCCAAATGGGACATATTTCGTTTTTACATCAAAAGAATCACAGAGGCTTCGTAAATGACGCTAATACACATTTGACACGAGCGACGACAAGGACAGCTATATCGTTACGTCGCACGTGCGAGCGGGACGGCCGGTGTATAGTTGGAATGATTTTTCCCATTGTTTCGAAGGCCTGTGTATTATAATGAAGTCGTGATTTTACGTAAAAAGGCTTCAGCCAACCTTGAGTGTCACGTGTGCGATCAATTAGAAATTACGAAAACTATTTTCAGCTCGTTAACGATATTACAATATTTGACATGTTTGTTTATGAATTAGGTGGGGTTTATGGGATATTTCATACATTTTCAGTAATGTGAAAATGTATTGCCAGAGTAAGTACCGAAAGTAGGACTTCTCGTTTATTTTGAAAGTCCTCAACATTCTTACTAAAGGGACGGTATTAGAGTGAGTGGGAAAAGAACAATTCAAAAGGCCATAAACCGATTAGTTCTACTTCTTACATTAAGACGATACACAAAAAAAAATCCACTGCTTGGCGGGCGGAGTCTAATAGCTCGCTATCGCGAACGCGGGTGTGCGCAAAGTCATTCTTGCATACTCGCCGCGCTGCCGCTGGCCGACTCGGGACAAACATGTATGGAGTCGTCATACAGTTATAATATTGTTATACATATATTTAATTGTTGATTTATTGGTTTTATTTTCTTGCTTATAAACACAAAATTATCTTCTTTTTAACTACTACTTAGACATTATTAATAATTATTAATTATTATTATTTCGTAATGTTTACTTTATTACAAAATAATACAGGTTATAAATAATCTTTAAAATAACAAAAAATATTGTTACTCTGAAAAAATGAAATGGTACCTAATTACGCGGGCTACTGAATTGATTTAGATAGAATTTGATGCTGACGTAGATATTACATCATGCCCAGAAATGAAAGGTACTATTTCTGAAAGAAGTTATAAACCCTAATTCTTCTCAGTCAAAGTCAAGAGTGGAAGATATCGCTAATACAGTAAAACTGATGCGAAACTTTGGATGTTAATTTGTATATTTTTTTGTTAGTTGTTACTTAATCACGTCAAGACTACATTACCAATTTTGATAAAATATAGCTAATTGCCTGGATTTACACATAGGATACTTTTTATCCGAACTGAACACTTCTGTGGGATAAAACAGGATTCACGATATAACCTAATTCCACGCGGGAAAAGCCGCGGTCGGAATGATATTTTTTTAAATAAAAAAATTGTTTAAAAAAAACACAAAATATATTGACGCATGTATTTATTTTTTGCACTCTATTATAATTGTAATTATTCATTACAAATAATCAAAATAAAATAGCCAGAACAAAGTTAGGCCCTGGTAGGATAGGTAGGCAGGTACAGCAATGTGAGACGAACACTGGCTTATTTATACCAATAATAATGTACTATAAACATTAAATTAAGTTTGCTTTCTAACAACAAAAATACATAATATTAGCTAATGTGAAAACGAATCAACCAATCATCCCACAACAATGAAATGTGCACACAAATATTCATCCAAATCGGTTCATGTGATTAGGAGGAGTGACTGCAGCGCCATCCTCCGGGCCCAATTGTGTTTCCAGATCACCCAGGAACTCAATTTAATATACTTACACAAAATTTTTCGAAATGAAAACTCACATTACTATGTAAATATGAATATAAACCTGTTTTAGTACTAAGCAATTTCCCGCACAGGTGTAGTAAGTATAAATGAAATAAATATCAACATCAAATTCTTTATACAACATACTTATCTACCACCTACTAAGAAATTCTTGAAATTTTTTCGTATTTTTTTAAAATATAATACTACTCCAACGAGCTCCTGTTCCATAATTCCATATTACGTCCACCATACTTCCACTAAGTTCACCATGATTTTTTATTTCTTTGCACTTTGTTGCTTTTTGCTAAAAATGGAATCATGCGATAAAACCAGTAGAGCTTTGATAACACACATTTTTGACTGAATAAAGGTACTTACGAAGGAGTGGGTTCACATTGTGAACAATCAGTGGGTTTATTTTCCTTCTGGATTCCGGATTTCTGAAAAGATTATTTATGCTATAAATGAAAAAATCTTACACATTCGTTATGTACTTAAAACAGGGGTACATATCAAACATCGTCTATAATACAATTATCATCAAATTTAAAATAAAACCAACTTACTTCATTAATTTGTTCCAATTGTAAGCATTCTTTTTCCTCCAACCTTTATGTTTCTTCTTCTTATTTTCTTTATTGTCCCCATTTGTCTTATCGTGTTGTCACCCTTTTTTACGATTGCGCAAGCGACACAAGTTCCCCGTGTGACGGCCGTAGCGGGAATGACTCGTGCAGCGATCGGGGTAGGAAGGTACAGGGCGGCTCTCGCTATATTGGCTGGTCAGGCGCTAATTTCAAGTATTTCTTGTTTATTTCAAAACCATCGCATATTTCAAAATTCTAACACGGTAGACGTATAGGTTGTATATTTTATAGTTAATATCCAAAAAGTCGTAACTTTACGTTTGTTATTTTGAAGATGCCAGAGATTAAAAAAAAATAACAATGAGAACTTTGTATTTTTTTTCTATCGAGAAAATATCATGGAATCATGTTTCTAAAACGGTAGACGTATTGTGTTACTATTGAACTTTCTTGTCAAGAATTTTCATCACGACAACTTTAATAATATAAAAATTACGAAGGTTTAAAAAGGGCCGTAAATGTTAGAAAAATTAATTCATCACCTTAAGTATCTTAATCTATTAAAGGTATGGCTCAAATATCATCAGCAAATACGTTATTAAAAAGGTAGATCCGTTGTTACTAGGTACGTCTTAGCAAATACGATTTATATTATAATTTTCTTCAGATTTGTAACTCAATGCTTCTAGGTCGATAAATCGATGATAATATCGGTACAGATTACTACATATTGTGGCAAATATTTACGGAAACTCGGCCAAATTTAACAGTTATGTTGCTAATATATACCGAAACAAGCCAAAATATTACAGTTGATATTCATTATTCACTGAAGCAGACAAACATTTTGTAGAATTGTCAACTATATATTTTTTTTAATTTTTCAGCGGCAGTTCAAGCTTGCGCTTGGCTGAATTGATCATGAAGGAGGCTAGAAGTATCCAAGAACTGCTTATAGCCGGGTTTTTATGTTTTGCTTTTTTTTGTTCGTACTTAGTGTCGGAAAATTAGTTAGCTCTGGTATTAGACTACTCTGTAACTTGATATTGGTATGCTTTTTTTTGGGTAATACTTGAAATTGAAATGTAACTTGGGTAACCAGTAATCGATTTTGATTTGAATGTAGTTTTGGACCTTAGAGGTGAAGGGCAGGGGGATGTAGTGTAGTGTAGATCGTGTAAAGAGGGTCTTTGTTTTGATATTCAATAAATGAGGGATAAAGTTAAAAATTACATGCATTGGTTGGGGGGATAATAACTATAACATTTTTCTCGGAAAAATACTAGGTATAGGTACATAATTCGTGAAAAATGGATACGACAGCTCCTGGTTTATGCGGTAGGAAAGCCTCGAGTCTAATTAAAAACAGCAAAGCAAATATATAGACGTAAACACGGATTTTTGATAAAACTCCCATAAGCAAACAGTTACTCACCGTGACTTGAGATAAAAGCAAAATCATTTCCGACACTCTCGAGGCCAGAATTTGGTCACATATTGGCTTCGCTCCCGCGGTATGTGCGTTCAGTTTTTACTTATTACACAACAGTGAAATAATAATAATAACACCAACCACGTGGTTCTGTGGGATGCCAAAACTTTCGTTATCTACCATCTGATGTATATTTTGAGGATGATTTATGTGACGGTTGTATATCGTCATATTTGATTAGTCATGGTAGAGTCTTATTCCGCCCACAGCCTTGGTGCATAATATAATCTTTGTGAGGTGGAAAATTGATTTTTTGAAGCACTATTAAAGGAGGTGCATTAAATTATAATAAATTAGGGAAACTTTTCCTAAATCGATTGATTGGTTATAAACGAGTAGGTCGTTTATGTACAGCTTCTATATAATTAGTATTGGGGTCGAAATAACGCTAGAGCTTACATAAAACGTTCGTACCGTGTTCTATTTTACGTAATGGTTGCTAAGAAATTTTCTGGTTGCGAGGCAATATTATAGTAAAATAGGTTAGTCTGGGTACATAACTGAAAGGAGGCTAAATAAAAATCCTGCAAATGGAAACTGGAGTGTTGCCAATGTCTAGCGAAAAGGCACAAAGTAACGGGGATGCCCTTTTTCGCAGCAAAAGATTTATACACAATAATTTAAAAATTATCTCCACTAAGGGCCGATTTTTCAATGCTTGGATAAAACTTATCCGTCCAATAATGTATTAATTACACTACCATTTTATAAACCTATTCTAATTGCCCGTATTTGACAGTTTACGTGACATTTTAATATTATCGTGTAATACCTTATTGGACGGGTAAGTTTTATCCAAGCATTGAAAAATCGGCCCTTAATCTTACAAACGTGACATAAATCTACTATTGAGAAGCGCTTGGTAACTGCAAACAAAAGAACACGACACGAGTCCTTGGCTGAAAATCATTTCGTTTCATCGTTTGTTACGTAAAAATTTTACTGACTTTGAGCCAATTGCTTTAAAAATAATATGGGGGCGTGTCCGAGACCGCGTGATTTTGACTTGCTCGTAAAATTGGTAATTGTACACGTAAAAGACTTACTTCTGGTCATGTTATGTGCTATAAACGGTCTTATAAAGCTGGCATCTCGATTCTTTTTTTAGGAAAGTAAAATGTTTGAATTGATTATGTTGATTTCATTCTTTAGTAAATTAAGGTACTAACTATGTTATTCGTAAAAGCAGGCTGGAAAGTGTTTTGGGATGGTATACATTAGTCATATTATCAAGGCTTGAAACATTTCAAAGTTCGATTGAGTAAGTTAAGATGCAATTAGTGTCGAGGTTCAAAGATCCTTTAATCCATCAGTCCTCGGAATCACAGACACAATAGAAAATCTATTGTGTCGCGCCCCGATCGGGCCTTACGGTGGTCAATGGGTTAAAACATATTCTTACAAGAATTATAAAAATGAAGCGAAAACAATTATAATTAACACTAATTGTGTTGGATAGTAACTCATAAGAATGGGATATTTAAAAATGTGTTTGAGCTGCGATCTGAGTCGACAGATGAGAGACGTTCTGATGATGTAAAAGTATTTACACACCTTCAAAAATACCACACACTCTGTTCGTCTATAACTGTATAAAGTATACGTATATTAATAATATTTTAGTAAAAAATTATAATGTTGTTGCAAAAAATTTTTAAATTTTAGGTACTTATTTCATACATTTAAGTAAATAGGGCGCCGCGACGGTTTGCAATTTCCTATAATGTGTATCCTTGCGCGTGTGTGTTCGTCCGTCCGACTGTGTGTTTGTTTGTTTGGGGTGGTTCTAATCCCACTTATCCTGGTTTCTTAACTACATATATTTAATTCCAAATTTCATCCAAATCGGTGCTGTTATTAATTTGTTAAAGTGTAACACATATAAACAGACATTCGCTTTTGCACTGTTTCCAGATACAAAATATTACAAAATTGCTCAGTTGCGATGTGTAAGAAAGATATAACAACAGAGTTTCAATTTATAATAAGGACTACAGGCGCAGTATGAATTTCAAACGATATGTCCTGCCATCTCTCACCTATAGTGGATTTTAGGTACCAAAAATGATAGCCTACCATCTCTAAACTATTTCCTAACAGAGTTTCAATGGACTACAGGCGCAGTGTGAATTTCAAGCAATATGTCCTGTCTATCTCTCACCTATAGTAGATTTCCCCAAAAGTGATATCCTTCCATCTCTAAACTATTGACTACTATTACCACCAGCGCGTCAGTGTCAGTATGCGGGGACCTTGCGGAAGAGGGCCAACTGCGCCAATACCACGTGGAGCAGCGCTTCGCTGACCGGCGCTACAAGGTGACCAGCGCCCGTACTTACTTCTACCTCAACGAGGCCGCCTGCGAGAAGAACATGGAGGCGTTCTTGAAGAGTATTGATGCAGTGGCTGGTGAGTATATAAATATAAGGGGTAGAATTATGTACAAGCCATAAAATATTGTAAAAATGACACCTATATTATGTGTTAAGTGTAATCTGAATTTGATGGGGCATATAGTGCAGGTGTTTTTAGGGTTTTTAAAAGCTAGCGATGTATACTAAACAACTACACTTAAAAGCACCTATTTAAAGTTTGATAAAAAGGTTCGAGCACTGTTGGGTAAAACATCGAAATTAAGCCATTATTTCGTGGTAGTAATGTTCAAAGTGGATTGTATCGCTATTTAAAAAACTCTGCCTTATAAACTCGTAGTTTTGCTTCAGACAATTTTGAACATGATTGTGAGACTAGTTGTTCATTGTTATAATTTATTTTTTTTATATTATTATATATGTATATTTTTTTCATTTATCAACATTAAGTAAAATTTTTCTTTTGTAACTAATTATTATTGAACTATTCTGATGTAATGAATCGGGAAGGCACAGACTCCTGAATCACAGCGAAAGCTATATTGGGAGTCTGGGGTCTATATTATGATGTATGGAACCTTGTTCAATAAACGATTTTTATTTATTTCTTTTATTATTGTACGTTGCTAGGAAGGAAAGAAAAGAGACAGAAATCAAAATAAATCACTCTCACTCTCTCTTCAAATTAGCGAGTGATGCGATGTGAGCAATTGTTGTATAAACAAATATGAAATAAACAATGGCCTATGCTTTTGTTTTGTAAACAAATATTTTTGTTATTACGTCCTCACACCAGCATTGCTAAAAATTTATCGAAAACGATTCAGCTGTGAAAACAGCAACGCGTCAATAATCAGGCGCTTTCACATTTTAACTTGACAAGAGCCCGGCTTCGCCTGAGGTCCATGCACATGTAGTACTCAGGGATAATAAATAAATAAATAAATAAATAAATATTAAAGGACATTATTACACAAATAATGTCCATATACAATGTTGAAAGAATTTTTTTAAAGTAGTTCAGTAGTTTCTGAGATTAGAGTATTGATACAAACAAACTCTTCAGCTTTCAGCACCTATAGATATATTGATTGAAAGAAGTATATGTAATACTTAGTGAAACGAAAATTAATGTAGATGGCACTTTATAATTTTACCATCCTCAATGAAACATAATATTATTTCAGCAATCACAAAGGGCACAGGGTTGATGGCGATAAAGTTGACCGCTCTCGGCAGACCACAATTACTTGTGAGTATATAAAATTTAATATTGGTGCTTTATACAATATACATAAGATATTTAAATTCCGTATCGTTTGTGTACTACAATCACTTCTTTTTTTTCTTCCTTGTTTACCAAAGTTTTTAATGTTTTCCAAAAAACTTTACTTTTTTACTTAGTATAAAGTACTAGCTGTGCCCCGCGGTTTCACCCGCATTGCTCCTCTCCTGGTCTTAGCGTGATGATATAATATACCCTATAGCCTTCCTCGATAAATGGGCTATCTAACACCGAAAGAAATTTTCAAATCGGACCAGGAGTTCCTGAGATTGGCACGTTCAAAAAAACGAACTCTTCAGCTTTATAATATAAGTATAGATTAGTATAGATAAACTATAAATTATGATTGACAGGACAATTCTTTGGCATATTATGTTAATATATTAAGATGTTACATATATGTAATTTATAAAATTGTAAAACTGACATGATTAAAAAGAGCAACTATGGAGTTTCTTGCCGAATCTTCTCCGTAGATACTGCTTTCCAAATCGGTGGTAAATGTTAAAAATATGTACCTAATGAGTTTGAGTTTGAGTTTGATTGAATAATCCCCCCAAATTCCATCTGCAACCATTTTCAAATAATTATAATTATCAAACATACCCTCCACATTGCACCTGCAACGATTATTATCAATTACTAATAAATAATAATATCTCACATTGCAGCTGCAACTGTCCGAGGTGATAATGCGCGCGCGCAACTACATGCAACAAATAGCGGGCGGTACGGGCAACGTGCTCACACACCACAAGACGATCGAGGACTTCCAGCGGTACCTGGGCGAGCACTCGTCCAAACCCGAGGTCCAGGACTTCATGAAGAAGATCACTTCAGATAAAGAGGGGTGAGTGTGTGGGGTATTCAAGTTAGGGGGCCTTGTGAAGTAAGGGTACATTGTAAAGTAAGGGTACATTTGAAGTTAGGGTACATTGTGAAGTTATTGTCACTGTAATGTTAGGACACTATAAAGTTAGGGGACACTGTAAAGCCACGGAAACCAAACAAAAACACATTAAATAATACTAGCATACACTTGGCTACACTATAACTCACACTTTACAATAATTATAGAAATCACTACTTACATAACACAAGAGCACACTGCAGTCAATTTATTAATATGTGTATTATTTATTATTAATATGTCTGATCAAATGATCTGATCAAATGTAATTAAGTTGATATCTCCTGCGAAATACTTGCTAGTATAAAAATTAAAGGCGATTATATTTTTAACAATAGTTGAATACGCATTAGAGGAATAAATTCATACAATTTCTCTGTATAATATGTTCTCACAAAACACTTTTAAACAAGGAAAGTTTATAAGAAAAAATCGTAGTTGTACATTAAAGTGGACCTTATTACCATTGTAATAGCGGTTATAATGTGTAGATAACGTGGCAATGTGTTGCAGCGTGCTGCACCTGTTCCCCTGGGACCGGTCAGTGATACTGCGTTCTTGTAAGACTTGACACTCGCTAGAATGTGCTATAATTACGCTAGACTTAAATAAGATTCCATTATTAACCATTATAGGCCTTAAAAACATTGTATTGCCAGACAGGGGTAGAAATAAATGTTTCGAAAGAGTCATGAGCACGGAGACAGTGTGAATATTTTCTATGTATGGATTATTATCATATAGGCTATGGTGGCTATGCCAGTTGCACAGTTATCATCCATAAGGAGTTTGTAGCAGCTTTGGTAGATTTTTCACATGTTATTTTACACATATAGGCAAGTTTAATGCTCGGAGAACTTAATTAATTAACCAGTATTTATATAATATTATGTGGACAATCTAGAGGTTCATTCCTTTATAGAATTAAAAAAGTGCCGGTTTGTCACAAAAAATTAAAAAGTAAAAATATTTACAAACTTTTACGTTTGAAATTATTAACTAAGTAATATTTTTAAAGTGATCAATTTCTCATAACTTTTTATGTCCTTCCATGAACTCTGTCAAAAAACACTATAATTTCACGATTTTCACAAACATATATTTTCACGATTCCAAATTCTTTACATTATCTATACTAATATTATAAAGAAGAAAGGTTTGTAATTATGTATGTATGTATGTATGATTTTCACGCATAAACTACTGGACCGATTTTGATGAAATTTGGCACAGACAATCTTTAGACCCTGAGAAAGAACATAGGCTACCTTTTATTGCGAAATATGTATACCACGGGCGAAGCCGGTGCGGACCGCTAGTATTCTATACAATTTCTCAAACCGTTAATATCTCTCCAGGATAGTCCACCTGTTCCCGTGGTCGAACATCCTGGACAAGGACATGAACCTGTCGGACTCGTTCCGCGTGCCCGACCCGCAGACGGGGCAGATGCGGCGGCTCATCTCGCAGATCTCGCCCAAGGAGGAGGAGATGTTCCGCAATATGCTGCGCCGCCTCAATCATATTATACAGGTTTGTTGTATAATGAGAATATTTTTTTTAGAAATGGACCAAAATAACTCAGTGTAGGCGACAACTAATGTTATAAACCAAAATCATGATCACTTGGCCCCTGAGCATCATTAACGCTGTCGCTACCGATTGTAGCCGAGATCTTAAAAAGAAAAAAAAAAAAACAGTTAAAAAGTACGTTTAAACTCATGAAATTATTATATAAAGTTTGATTTAAATCTGTCCATATAAAGTGGGTCAAAATCGAGTCTAAAATATTGGTTACATAAAAACATACAAGCTAGGCTAATATAGGCGTGTTATAAACTGCCGAAAAATTGCTAACTGTACGGTACTAAATCATTTACAATTGAACGCAATATTTTTCGTTATTTTTTCATTTTCAATCCTACCCACATTTTGTTTTTCCTTTACATTAAGGGTTCACTGGTAGAGATTGCTACCCATAAGGCCACCTTTGGCATATTATAAATTAATTATTTTTTTGGTGTTTCGTTGTAACAAAGAATTTTCATTGATACAGGTTGCAGCCGAAGCTGATGTGCGCATCATGATCGACGCGGAACAGACGTACTTCCAGCCGGCCATCTCCAGGATCTGCTTAGAGATGATGAGGCGGTATAATAAGGTATGGCATTTATTTGATTAAGCTGGTATTTTTAGGGCAGAGTGTTGTTAATTTTTTGCGAAATAGGGTGAAACATGGTTATTTCTAGGACACTTAGTTAAACCAAAAGGAAAACAGCATTGATAAAAGTTTAGAAGGAAGGAAGTAAGTTAAAAACCTGTAGGTAAATAAATTTAACAGTTTCTTGGATGTATTCAGAAAAAGCAGCAGTCGCTCAGCAAAACATGTTTACTAAAATAAGCAATTTGAAGCTTCGTTTTCATAGTATATACAGGGTGTAATCGTTAAGTGTGCACAAGCGATTATTCCGTAACTATTGCAGATATCAAAAAACTTTAAACTGATATCGAAAGTACTTAACCTAATGAGTAAAATGGCCATAATAAATTTTTAAAAATAAAACGAGAAATAACCAAAAATGTTACATTAAACGCTCCCATACAATTTATTTCCCATACATTTTGTATTCATAGCAGATTTTCGAAGTGACGTCCTTATTGTGCAATACAATGAGGAGGTCTATTTACAGTTTCTAAATGAACTTCCCTCCAAATTTGCGAAGTAATTAAAGCAGAAAACCAAAAAAACAAAAAAAAAGCTAAAATCTTTCATATTAAATGTATAGGTTGATCCAAAAGTAATGATAATTGGGTATTTCCTGTGCACATAAAAATATAAAATAAATGTTTTATGCTTGCTCATGTAATCACTAAGTTATCACAAAAAAATTATATCTACAGGCCACGTTTCCAAGTATTAACATTAATTTTAATGTGAACAGTGCGAGCCAGAATGTTTCCCGACGAAAAGAAGAAACAACGATTCGACATTTAGAGGGTGAATTTCTAAATTTTTAATGAGATCAGGATAATTTTTTTGTCACGATTTGTGACCATGGGCGTTACCTGGGTTCACCATGTTTATGCTGAAACCAAGAAACAATCAATGGCCTGGATGCGAGCTTCCAAAGTGACGGTGAAGATTTTCAAAGTGAAAATTAGTGGGATAGATTAAAGCCGTAGTTTTTTGGGACGCTGAAGAAATGTGGAATATTTTAAGAAGGTAGCCACTACTACACAGGGCTCTTACTACACAGACCAAATTAAAAGATTGCGGGTAGGTTAGTAAGAAAAAGAGACATGGCAAACTTCAGTCTTGAATGTTGGTTCACCAAGACAACGCACCAGATCACAAAGCGTCAGTTGCGATGGCTGCCAATCAAAAATCGGCATTGAAAATGCTTGAACACCCACCCTGTTTGTAAGATCTAGCTCCTAGTTAATTCTATCTCTTACCTCGGCACAAGAAACACCGTCGATACAAGAAATTTTAAGACGACAGCGAAGTGATGGCCGATTTTGAGGGGTTTTTGTAGATGAAGTCAAAGTTTTTTTTTTTCTCAATTAAGGAAAAAAAATATCGAAGTATATTATCTAGTTAGAAGACTATCTAGAGAAATACATAATTATTTTAACTGTAATGACCTTGTTTAATATTGATTATCATTACTTTTGGATCAACCCATGTACATGGGATATTCATATCTCATACTAAATGTATGGGAGGGCTTAAAGTTAATTTTTTAGATATTTCTCGTATTATTTTTAAAAAGTTATTATGGCCATTTTACTCATTAGGTTAAGTACTTTCGATATCAGTTTAAAGTTTTTTGATATCTGTAATAGTTACGGAATAATCGCCTGTGCACACTTAACGATTACACCCTGTATATTACTTATTTATCGTTATTTAAGTGCTGTTCTGCCTCTTTCAATATTAAAAACAACAATCATTAGATTTTCATGGTTTTTCTCTTTTAACAGGGAAGGTTCGTAGTATTCAACACTTACCAAACCTACTTAAAGAACACATACAATGAAATAGTGACGGACCTCGAGCAGGCCGAGCGGCAGGACTTCTACTGGGGCGCCAAGCTCGTGCGGGGCGCTTATATTGAACAGGTGAGGAGCGATTAATAATCTTAACCTATCACGCGTCTGGCGCACAGCCGGCACCGATCCCGATAGTGTCAAGGGAGTTCACGAAATCTAGCTTTTTTATGACTACCGAGTTTGAAAATTTTATTTACCCTATTGTTCTATAATTATATGCCATGTATTATATATTTTTGGAAAGAGGAAGAAACTAGTTATAGCATAAAAATGTAATCATGACGATATATTTTTTCTATAAAATTATAAAAAAATGATTTTCTTTTGTTTTAATTTTAATTGCTTACATACTAACACTTACATGATAATGCTGAGTCATCAAATGATCATATTCACGTTTTCATATCACTACACGATTGCCAAATACATTCACTTATATTTTCACACATTTAACACAACGTATTTCACTATGAATAATAACAAATCTCCATTATTCACAAACAAGAAAAAAAGCGCCATTTTGCGTCTTCCGCACTGAAAAGTTGAGACACTTTTTCACTGAGTATTCTTCAAATATCCCTAAAACCAATATCATAAACGTATTCTACGTAAAATTTCCAGTAATATACGTCTCAATTATCACTCATCTAATTATTCCTCTCGGCATAATTCACAATCCAAATATTCGTTGAACAAGACAAATGTCACAAACTATGGCCGATGACGCAACTCAATCAATGATTCACTTTTTTTTTTTATTTTGTGGTTTTGGTCTCTATTGCCTGTCTCGGAGTCGTGTCGATTCGAATTATAAATGTTTAAGGCATAGAGAAATATTTTTTATACTGGAAACATTCACTTGTAATTCACTACAGATGGCCTTCAATGTCACGGGCCGCGTTAGGCACAGAGTTTGTGCGCAGTACACTACAGTACAATTTGCGTTACGACACAAATATTGTGCGTAGAACGTGTCACGGGTTAAATGTGCTATAATCAAATGCATAATTTGTATTAAGAGACCGTTAAATAAATCCGATAGGTGTTAGGGGTATAAAACACGCAATCAAATTAGCACTTTATTTTGTGGTCGGAAGGGTTCAAAATCTATAGTTCTAAGTCTAAGGGTAAATGATCCATAGAAAACTCTGCTGAATAGACGCGTTGGCAGAGTTTTGCTTTAGACAATTTTGTGTGTAATCGTGTGGATTACATTTCCAACAGCCGGAGGCCCCAAAAGAAAACGACGAAGAAGATGTACTAAAAACTACATTTAATAGCTAAAATGAGACTTTACACCCATGTCTGCACGATGCAGACTGGAGTTAAAGAATGAATTATACATTTTAATAATTATAAAGACGTAAACTTGGATGCTAACTAAGGGAAATCGCACCCACATTCTATTCCCGTGCGAACGGCGTATTCAGCAGTTTCGTAAGAAGGCAGGGCCAAACTTTGTGTCTAGTTGTTATAACTACATTGATCATCAGTTCACTGTTTATATTGATATAATTATGACACCAATTCGAAAAGTAAAGTCATGAAAATTTTCATACTAGAGATTTATTCAAAACAAATAAAATTATTATTACATCTGGCCTGTTAAACACATAACTAAGTTAAAAGGTATGGCTGTATCATAAATGATGTGGTTGTGCAGGAGCGAGCGCGAGCTGCGGCGATGGGCTACGAGGACCCGACGTGCGAGAGTGTGGACGCGACCACCAACTCCTTCCACCGCTGCTTGAAGGAGATCCTTAGCAGAGTCAAGGTGAGATATACTATCAATGTATATTTTAGGGCTGATTTTTCAATCCTTGGTTAAAACTTATTCGTCGAATAATGTATAAAACTACCATTTTAAAAACGTATTCTAATTGCCCGTATTTGACAGTTTACGTGACATTTTAATATTATCGTGTAATACTTTATTGGACGGATAAGTTTTATCCAAGCATTGAAAAATCGGCCCTTAAACGAATAGCTCATACAGTTATAGTATGTGGTCCTTCGAGCCGGATTTTCATTTTTATATATTTTCAAAGATTTGATCTGATGATAATTAACTGACTTTTGTTTGTGGACAAATTGTATTTTTTTATATTTTGTGAACACAGGTCTATCTGATGTTATATTAATATCAAATATTTCGTTTTATAGCATTTCTGTCGTAAATAAAATTTATTGAACGATGAATGGTGAACGATTAATATTAAAATATGAAAAACTAATGTTCAATGATGAGTGCATGCATGAATAATGATGAATTACGGATGAAGATGAATGGTGATTGGTGAATGACTGGATGAATGAATCGAATGTTGAAAACATCGAATAATATTTTAACCTGCCTGGAAGAGATCACTCTTTAGTGATAAGGCCGCCCTCTGTGCTAGTTTAGCTATAAGTTTTACTTTTAAGTAATTTGTTTAACTAGCATAGTAGTGTTATAAATAAATTAATAAAAAAAATAAAATGTTGTGTGGTTTTATGAAACCACGGTAAAAGTGAAACTTAGGCACAAAATTATCGTATTTGTACGATAATTAATAATTATCGTACGGTTCCGAACACTGCTTTATACCTACTCGGCAGCCGACCGTTACGCGACATGCGCTACACAGACCAAAAAGTTTGAGACGATATAATAAAAGTTTCACTTTAATAAAATTTGTTGGTTGTCAGGGCGAGCGTCAGCAGAAGCTGGGCATCATGGTGGCGTCGCACAACGAGGACACGGTGCGGTTCGCCATCGAGCTGATGCGGCAGCACGGCATCGCGCCCGACGAGCGGGTCGTGTGCTTCGGCCAGCTGCTCGGCATGTGCGACCACATCACCTTCCCGCTCGGTATGCATTTATAATATGAAAAATATTTTGAAAAAGTGGTATAAGCGGGCGTGAAATGGCTCCTCTGCTCAGTGGCAAACCGCAGTCGGTTTCTCTGTTGAAGACGACATAACAAGCAAGAACATTCTCCACTTAAAAAAATAATATTGGATAATTTTACTTTTTTTATTTCTCTAATCGTTTTTTAGTTTATCCTACCACACATCCAATAGAATGTGTGGCGACACGTACATATAATTATAAATGTGTGAGAATGATGACAGCGCAAGATGCGAGCGTGCGTTGTGTTGCAGTTTATATTTTATTTAATTAAACCAGTTGATATCTAACGTCCGAGCGTTTTACTTGTCTCCTTGTCCCTTTTATCACATACATACACGCTAATTTAACAAATGTATCTTCTTCCTAAATATTAGTAAAGTTATTATAACCGTTACAATCTCCCCCCCAGGTCAAGCCGGGTACTCTGCGTACAAGTACGTGCCGTACGGGCCGGTGCTGGAGGTGCTGCCGTACCTGTCGCGGCGCGCCAACGAGAACCGCGGCTTCCTCAGCAAGATCAAGAAGGAGAAGGGGCTGCTGCTGAAGGAGATCGGGCGCCGCGTGCTCACCGGCCAGGCGTTCTACAAGCCCGCCGGCAGCTACACGCCCGTGTAGGCGCTACGCCGTAGCCGCGTAGGAGTTTCGTTCACTCACCGCTTCGGTTTGTTTTCAGCGCCATCTCGCGGCACCCGCCGGTACTTGGATGACATTTTAGTTCGGTTTAACTTCGGGAGTGAAAGGGCGTTGGAAACACACGGCGTTGGATTGCGTCGGTAGTTGGTTTCGCGTATTGTACATATTATTGCCGCCGTTGCTCGATCGGATTGTAGGTTTTTTTTTAACTGGCAACACTCGAATCTGAATACGTATACGCTGATTTTGTTTCGCGAGCCAAATCTTATTTTTATTTGACATTTAATTTAATGTTCGTCGCTGTTGAACAGCGGCGCTTTGTTTTTATTTTCTCCACTATTGGCGATGTATTCAATACGATATCCATAATTATGATGTATTTTTCTCGATTATTAGATAATTTCGTTGTTGTTTCATATTTTTTAATTTATTCTCTCCTTTTCGAATAATTTATTTGTATTTTAGCATTTACTTTGTATTATTTTGAAGTGATATATTTATTTAAATTATAATCAATTTAAATATAAATATACCGGTGTGAATTATTTCTCAATTATGTTTGTCAAGTCTTTTAAGTTGACATTATAATTATTAATGTTTAAGTTTATTTAATCTTTTGTTTTTGGTTTTATAAATTATTAAAATATGTTTTTCACACAAAACTAAATTCCAAATTCAAATCTCATGCTGATTATAAAACGCGAATGTATCTTACCGTTGAGATTATTAAATTTACTATGCGTTCCACTACTTGGTATAATACATGTTTATTTATAACTATACATATATGTTTATTCTACAATTGCGCTTAACATTTACTTAAACATCACAATAACATTGGCAAAAATAAATTAAGATTATGTGAACATCTAGTGGAACGCACCGCGTTGGTTTTTAGTCTGTGGCAACATGGCGGAATGTCAAATGTCAAAAATGGCGCGATTTGTACAACTGAACGGATTATACGGGACTTAATGAGTGCATTTCTGTGTCCTAAGTCTTAATTTATTCTTGTAAGCTAGTATGTGTTTTTGTGCTATTTTTTTGTTATGTGGGTTAGAAAATGCTCAATTATGTTTTTGAAACCCGGATATCGCGGTACAGAGTGAGGGTCGGTACTACGCTTTTATGTGAATTAATTCCATCTATATAAGGCACTTGGTAAAAAAGTGCGTTATGTTTTTATATTTTTTTCTGTCACCTTAATTATCTGTGGTGTCGAAGCGTGGTACCGAATGAATTAAGTTCCTAAATAGGCCGATAACGCAAGTATTTTACTGTCTGTATTATATTTGTAATTATGTTTAAATTTAATTTAATTTTACCTCAAGTCGAATTAACAATCGTAGCCATAAATTTTAGTTTCAATTATTTTTCCATTTTATCGTTTTAATTTGCTTAAGCTGTTTATTTTAATGCGCTGATTATTGTGATGCTAATTTAGATATTACGAATAGACAATTAATAAAGACAAATGTTGTATATTTTTTTGTTTTCTTTATTTTTTCCTTTTTGTTGTGTGGCAATAATGTGTATGACAGGCGTATGATATTGTACTAGTATCTTCTTTTTTATTAAAAAGTGTGCAAACGAACTGGCGGGTCGCCCGGTAACGAGCAATCACCGCCCATGAGCCTTAAGAGCCATAAGAGTCATAAGAGTCTGTGAAGGTGTTGCCGGCCTTGAAACTTGTATCTGGAAAAACATGAAAATTTCGTCCAAAAATAAGACACACCATTTACATATTATTTAAGTTTTATAAATATATCATTGATATTATTCAAGTAAAAGAATGAACTAATCAGAATTTCGTAATAAAACTTGCATAGATTTATAACACAATGCTGTCTTGCTCACATAAGCTTACCTAATTGTCTTTATTATCTTTGATTTATTTTTTCCATCTCTTATTTTTATTAAATGGCTAGATTTTCAATAACCATTCCATTAAATTGTTTATGAATTCCTAGATTGCCATTATATTTATTATCTCATTAAATTTAGATGTGTTATATTAGACGCGTGTTGAATGTTGGCTTGCCTATGATGCGGATGATGATTTACTTTGAAGGCATATTTAGTAGTAAATTTAAGATCGAAAATAGTTTTAGTCTATGTTTTATGACTGTTTTCACATTAAATAAACAACTTATTTGATAAATATACATATAAATATATAAGATCTATGCGTATCTTATTTTAAAATACCTGGTAGATAACGGTATTGCGAAATCAGTTTCCTTTAAAATCAGCAGTGTTGCTACCACCTGGTCAATTACTTTACACAAGCTGTAGTCATTTTATTAACTACAGCAAGTCTGTTTTAGGTATATTAAGAAATTTGACGTGAATGGCAACACTTTGTCATATTCTGATTGGCCATTTCATTGGCCGATATTTATTTATTTATTTATTATAGAACACACGCTATTTCATCGGGTATGGAGTCCCAAACTGTTGAGCTACTTATTTGCTATAGTACTAAACATGTCCTAATTGTAATGTTTTACAAATGCTTGTTCTTAAATAAATAACGTCGTTTTAAGGTGTTTGAAGGTGAATAGATGTAACTATGTAGGCAGACAATAATGTTCATTATCGATGTATCTAGCGGCAAGATTAGTTGGAAAGTTCGCTAGGCGTTAGGTTTTTGTCGTGTTTTGTTATGTATTGAAAAATACCTTACAATAGAATCGACTTTTCTAAAAAGACACTTGAAAACAGGACTGAATGAAGAAGGTGCCCTAAAACTCCCGCATCATTTTTCTACGCCGTGACTGCAGATACCTAGTATTATAGTAGTCGTCCAGATCATCTAAAGATTGAAGATCTACCCTATTTCCTAACCTATGTTATTAAATATAACAAGACACGACAAATATCTGCATTTAATCGTTCCGAATAAAATTGTATTGTGTAACTAAATTGCCGTTTATATATTCTTAGTCTATTGTATATTAAATTACGCCCTGGTAGAGATTTTGGATGGATTTTTTAATATCGGATATTTGTACTAGATGGCACTACTAACCTAAGGATCAATTTTTTGATAGGAAAATGGAATTGCAAGACTAAAGAACTGTTTATTTGTGTTACCTATTGTAATTATAATTATTATTATAAAGCCTAATTTCGTTGTTTTATATCTGTAATCAGTTCTCTGTTTTAAATTATTTTAACCCAATTGTCATCCTGTATGCGAATAATTTTTTGTTAACATTTTTATATTAGGAGTAGTGCCTTCTTTATGTCAAAAGACTCAATAATGTTGGAATATAGGGCTGTATTGTAAGAATAAAATTGTGTTAATGTTGATTCTGTTGTTTTATTTGAAACCTTTCCCAAGTAAAACAAAAAATGTATCATCTGCTGAAACACGAGGAGAGAGAGAATTTTAATATACAAGGTAGCATAAGGTATATTTTCTGCTATTATATTAAACTAGCTGCGCTTCGCGGTTTCACCCGCGTAGGTCCACTCCTGTTGGTCTTAGCGTAATGATATATACCCTATAGCCTTCCTCGATAAATGGGCTATCTAACACCGAAAGAATTTTTCTAATCGGAACAGTAGTTCCTGAAATTAGCGCGTTCAAACAAACAAACTTTCAGCTTTATAATATAAGTATAGATGTGCGAAAAAAAAAACAAATAAAACAATGTAAGTAACAACCAACAATCAATATTTATTCTCTGTACCAATCTAAACATTTGACATATTTATAACGGGGTCAGAATTTGAGAAAGGGGTCACAAACACCATCCACTTCAATGCATAATTTCAACAATTTCACAGTAAAAACTTACAATATATTACATCTATTGAAGAATCGAATTAAAAAATATGATTGAGATAGTAGAAGTGTTAGAATAAAGTATTACAAAACCTACATTTAACCTTAATTAAGTACATAGATTGTGTATATCTAATATTAAACATTCACAGCGCTTAGAAGTACACCCTGTTCGGGGCATAGAGTAGAAGAGAGATAAAAGGCCGCATATACACTTGACAACATTTTCATTACAAATAGACGCGCGCCTTAACTAATGCTATAATGATATTGATATAGATCTCAATGTCCTGCCTGTGGAATGTTAGAAAGTGGAAGAATGAAGCAGTAAAGTTTTTAGAAAAATATACACTCGTACAATAATTACTTTCATATCTAAGTTCATTGGGTCTTGTTCTATAGAAAATAGTGCTCACTCCTATTTGATTTTTTCTTGCACTTTCTGATATCTACTACACATCCACACAGTCAGTCTCGAAAAGAAGTCGAAGAAATAGTTCAAAAATTATTTTACATTTAATATGTACAATGTACATCACATTACACATAGCCTTCAGCTTGAATTAATCTATTTGATATAACAGTTTTTGGTGCACTATCCACAATAACCGCCCGTTTATCCATCAATTAATAATCTCACTACAATAAAGTTCCATCTCTCACAAATACGATGTAATCTCTTCAGTATTACTGAACCGTTCAGTATTTAGTGTATCAAGCGATAACATGGAACGCGATGTCCTCTCTATCGCTGCTATGTGCATATCGTCAGGACCTATGCCGGAGGTCCCGTCTGAGTCGCAGCTCTAGCGCCCCGTGTGAAATCAGCGCGGTGAGCAGGGCCAGCGCGAGCACGGCGAGTTGTGTGCGCACGCAGAGGAACTGCCGCGCACCGCATGCTAGGGCCAGGCCGGCGTGACGCGCTGTAAGCGTGAACGACCAGGGGCCACGCCAGCCGGGCCCTCCGACGCATATGCCGCTCTGGAATTTAATTAACTCTTTAGTACAAATAATAATTTTTAACTTATTTATACCAATACTATAATGTTAACAATAACATAGTTAATGTGAACATAATGAAACCGACGCTTATTAAAAATTATTAATTTTTATGAAACACATTCACATAAGAAAATAAAGCAGAAATAAGTACCTAGGTGCGGTATGAAATTCTGCGCGTGTAGGTTACCTACTAAGTAATTAATTTGTGTCAATGTTTAAAATAAAAATAAGAAAATTAGGCTATTCAAACTTCACAAGTTTAATCATTTGCGCGAAGGCAGGACATAATCTTTCGGGTCAGTAAGTAAGTCACTTCATAAATCATAATCAAGACGTAGGTATTATTTTCAATGCCATTAATAGTTACTTACCTACTTAGTAAAAATTTACAATATAAACTCAAAACTCAAACATTTATTTATTCAATTAGACTTCTTCTAGAAGCACTTTTGAAACGTCATTAAGTACCTACATATTTTTAACATTTACCACCGATTCAGAAAGCAGTATCTACGGAGAAGAATCGGCAAGAAACTCCATAGTTGCTCTTTTTAATCATGTCAGATTTACAATTTTACAAATTACATATGTAATATCATAATATATTATCATAATATACCTGCAACACATCCCACAAGGCAGCACATGCGCCCCACGCGGCTGCAGCAACCGTGGGCAGAGCCAAGTCTGTCCTTGCCGCTCTCCAGCGCAGCAGCGCTAGCAGCAGCGACGCGTGCGCTGCAGCACCGCCCGCAGCAAGGGCCCCGCGCCGTCCTCGAGCCGCTGCCATGCTAAGGGTAGCGGCTGCAAGGGCTTGCAATGCCCCTGCACCGCATAACGCGCGCCATGCTTCACTCCATCCGCCGACACATACACCATACCACTGTAATAATACACACCAAACATTATGAAGAATATAAATAACTGACAAAATAAATATTTTTAGCTACATATTGCATTTAGTTAGAAATAATGTCTCGCCAAAGCCCAAAGGTAACATGTTTTACTGTTTATGTGTTGTATGTATAGGTAGAAATAAGATTTAGTATAGTAATCAATATTTAATCATTAATCATGTTTGTCATCTCTCAACCCACCTTAATATAAGACGTATAAATAAAACCCTGTTGCAACCCAATGAAGAGGCCCATTGGCGCGCCGAGCAGCGACCTTGGGTCCCTCAGCACGGACCTTGCGTCCGGCGGCGGGGAGGGCGTGGAGGCAGCCCCATACAGAGCCAAGAACGCGGCCGCCAGCGCCAGCCCGGCCCACACCGCTACCACCACTCTGCGGCCCTCCGCGCTTAGCGCTGTACCAACTAGGGACTGCACGTCAGGACAGCCAGATGCCCCACATGTTCGCTCCTGAAATATTTGTTTTATCACTTATCTGATGATATTTTTCAACTAAGTTTTTTGTTAGATTGATAACTATAGACAAAATAATAACAAATAAATAGATATAAATACTAGACATATAATAACAGATAATAGGGAAGGAAATGATTACGATAATGAATCGAGATTTATTATTAGATAGCTAGATTAAAGCGCGTCACACGGTGAAGATATTTTATGTTAAGATTCTCTAATATAAAATATTACAGTATCTTAAGGTATCCGGTATCAGCGTTCTGACCATCATTTTTCTTTTTGTCATTGCGTACTAAAGACCCCTGTAGAACCGCCATCCTGTTGTTACAAATGACCCGAAACACTGACACAAAATTTCGGGTCATTTGAACTGTAATATTTTATATTAGAGAATCTTAACATAAAATATTATAGTATCTTCACCGTGTGTGACGCGCTTAAATTGTTGTTAATTACCTCTATATCTTCTTCAACCAAATCATCTTCAGACGGCGGCCACCCTGGTGTTGAAAAGTTTTGCATCGTGTTAGGTAACTGTAGTAGCGGCATTAGATCTTCCGGCCAAATTAGTAATGCTCCACCCAACATCAGTGATCCAATGACCAGCCCTACATCCTGCGTTGCTCGCAGAGCTCTCAACGCTCTGCGCAATGCAATCTTTCGTCTACTCTCATCGCCTGCCGCTTGAGCAAAAGACGTAGCTGATGCTGCTAAAGCCAGTTCCATAGGCGACAGCATCACGCCACAAATTGCGTATAGTAACAGCAGAATTGACAGTGGTGTGGCGATCGTGTGTGCCACTAAGAGAACACACACTAGCACATGTGACAGAGTGATCACGTGTCTTGTGCCGGTTTTTTGAAGAATTAATGGAGAGAACGGAGCCGCTATAGCAGCGACTGTGTGCATTACTGCGAGGGGCATGGCTCCCGCTTCTGCCCCTGCGTATGCTGTGAAAGGAAGTATAGCTGTGGAGCAGAGTCCGCTGGCTATACAAAGAAGCGTGAACCGCGTGATGATGAGCTTTGGTATCTTCTGTGGTTGTCGCGTGATGAGACGGCGTACGGAGGCGGCCCCGAGAGAGGACGCGGCTGACTCCCGTCGTCTGTTCGCATTTACAGCCGGCATTTTTAATTGTGTTTTGGTCTTTCTCCATGGCCACTCTTTCTTGTAAATTGTGCTCACTGGTATCTGTAAAAAATATTGTTTGAAACGCAGTGATAGATAACGTTGTTATTACAAAACAACAGCTGCGTATTTTTAGTGCTATCTACCTCAACTAGTCATTATTATAATTTGTCGTAGAATCAATTTATTTAGATAATAATCATCGTATCTATTAATAAAATGTCAAAGATTATATTTTGTATCTTTACATAATATACATAATAGATGTTCTGATAATCATTAGTCATTGACTAGTTCATTGTGATCAGATAAATCCACAACATCAAATAGCTGCTGTATTTATTAAAAAATATTCGCTTGTTCGTACTTTTTTGTCATTCCTAGGATCCTATGCAAAAGACCGGAAAGAAAATCTATTAAAGTCTGTTTATTACTAACTATCTTTCGTCTATTATTTTGTTCATCATCTTTGATATATTATACACTATTATTGCACAAACCTGCGGAACAACAGTGCGGTGCCTGTGCGGGTCGGAGACGGTGCGCGCGGCTGGCCGGCAGTGCCGCGTGCGTTCCGTCAGGTCCGGTAGGCTGCCCATGCGGCCATCCGACTACCTGCGCCCGCTCATAGCTTGCTGATCCACACCTGGATTATGATTTTTTCAATCAACCCATCTTTAATAGATTTTTTAATAGACTACATTTATTATAAAATTGGTCTCATTCTATTATCACGCCGGTGCAGGTCGACGTATATTCGGATCTTAGACCAATATTTTCGTATTGTCGTATTCAAGAAGGTAAGTTAAGTTTAAAAAGTCGTCTTATAGTATTACCCGTAGAGAGTAGTATTCCTATTAAAATTAAACTTACAATAAGATCGAATTGCAACCTCTGAAATCTATAAGTAGGTATACTTGATTTTAATGCTAGAGATACTCTACAAATCTTAGTACAAAATCTAATAATTGACGGTGGAATATTTTTTGCTTTTATCTCTGCAGGCTATTAATATCGCATTAATCTTCTTTGTAAGCACGTTCTGATAAACTCTAATCGCCTAGTAGCCATCACTAATCAAACCAAGAAATTGTAACTTTATTTCATACCATTCGCACAATCAGATCGCTGTTTGTCTGTCTGTCCATATGTTTGCTTAGATCAATAAACCTCCGCAACGGATTTTTTATTGATAGAGCAGTTGTCGAGTGAGGTTTTACTTTTTTAATTTGACAATGCGGCCGAAGCTGCGGGCGGAGTGTTAATATTATAAGTTTATACATTTATGATTTTCTGTTGCTTCAATTGAAGTTAAATTCTTAGTACTTACTAAGAAGATATTTTATGTACAAAATAAAGGGTAAAAGCTAGTATATAATAGGTATAACAATTGCTCTATTGACCTAGCCATGCGGCCATGGTGTTGACATTTCAGGGACGGAACCAATTGTTGCTTCTCTTTGTGATAAAGCATTGTCATTTTGTATTTTCCAATACCTACTAGTTGCGTTTGGTTTTATTCGCGGTTAAGTCGACTTTTACTCGTATTTAATAAATATTATTATAAAAGCGACTTGAATATGTATTTTAAAATTCTTCTTCATTTCGCGGATTTAATCGAATGTAGAGTATTTTTTTTAGACAATTTTCACACACGGCACGATCCGATCTCATAGGTACTAAGCTTTCGTTTCTGTTATGGAAACCAGATGGCTGATAAACATACCTAGAATTGATCACACAAATATTTGCCCCGGGTGGGAATCGAACCCACGACCTCTG